>NDGN011410115.1:0-19942 GCA_002564285.1 Tympanoctomys barrerae
ATTTGATTTGAAACTGTCTCATTGCTATTTGTTTATCAATAAAATTATGGGGGAAAAAGAAAAGAATCAGGAGCAGGCAGAGTAAGTGCAGCCCATCAGAGTTGCTGGATGTTTCCAGACAAAGTCAGGATCACCAGGCCCTTCTTTGCAGCGCTGCCTCTTTCTAGTTGTGTGGATCAGGACAATTCTCTTTTTGTTATTTAAAAATGAAAATGAAATTGAATTTCAAAATAGGCTACTAAGAGAGCATCAATAATTAATCCATTGCATATTGTTATCTTCATAGTAGTTACTCAGAGCACAAGCTATAGGCATGAAATATTGTCCAAACAATAGTACTACAATCCTTTCTTTTCAATCAACTAAGAAAAACTATCTGCATAATTGAATAAATATCTTGTGTGTGATAAAAGATCTTTAATTAATTTATTTGGTACAGGATCTTGCTATGTAGCCTGGACTTGTAGTGATCCTCCTGTTTCAGCCTCCTTAGCCCTGAGATTGCAGGCATGTAACGTCACGCCTGGTGCTGGTGGCTGGCACGGTGCACCTGGGCTTCTGGGACCAGCACAGCATGTGGTACCAGGGATTGAACTTGGCTTCTTTACTTGCCAGGCAGGTGCTTAGATTGCTGAGCTATCTCTCCAGCCCAACTTCACGTTTTCTTACAAGATAATCATTGCTGGATGTTACAAGATCATGCATGGTTAAAGGATTTCGTCAAAGCACACAATAGAACATGGATTTTATTACAACAGGAGATGAAGAATTTATGAAAAAAATTTCCAATTCACTTCACAGCTGTGCTCTAAAAGAATACTATTTTCCAAATTTTAGTATAATATTTAAGAAGAATGGTCAAAACTCTTAAAAAAGACATTGCAGTATTCTTTTCTTTTCCAACTATATACTTTGTGAAGTGGATTTCTTGAATATACTTCAACCAAAACAATATACAAGGATGGCAGAAACTCTAGCTATTTCCACTGAATTAGATGTCAAAAGGACTTGCAAAATGTACAGTAATGCCATTATTCTCACTGATTGTAGAAATGTGCTTTTTGTCATTGGAATGGGCACTTAAATTATTTATAATGAGTATCATTTTGTTATTTTAAAGTGACTTAACACAAATCTATATTAATACCCCTTAGTTGTATTCATAATATATGGTCGGTGTAAGTAAAAGCCCTTTAGAGTATTGGACACTGGCAAGAGTACAAATGGGTCTGTAGACCAGAAAGTTTAAGTATCAGTGGCCTCCAATAAGCTAAAATAGTTGTTCTATAAGACCAGAAAATAACTCGTTGACTGTCTCAAGAGGGGCCAGAGCATGGCCTGTTAAGCAATAAGGACTGTGTAAATGAGGGAGACAGCCTGGCCCCTGTAGGCAGAATGAGGGACACTGAAAACCATAGTGAAATGAGTTCACAATTGCCAGAGGAGCTAGCAGAGTTGCAGAAGAGCAGAGTCCACGCTGTGGCACCTGACAGTCCGAGGGAAAGCAGACGCAATTATAGTAGCAGATACCAAGAGCACCATGGCCACCAGCACGCTGGGCTCTTCACCGAGACTAAGGGACCCTAACATTTATAAGAGGAAAACTGGGTGGAAGCCAGTGATAGTTTGAATTATGGAAATCAAATATTTTGAGATGGAAAGTGAGAGACTAATACAACAGAAAGGTCAGAAGTCCTTTTTACAGACTTGAGCCCGATCTCAGACGCAGAGTCCATTGACTGAAAAAGCAGGCACTCTTAACGGAAACCCCTACATCCCTACATGTTATATACAAAATATTCCCTGAATTCTTTCTCAAAAGGACCTGCACCCATTTACTCAGATAATATCGGGGAAACAGGAATGCTCAGAAGATAGCATCTGAAGTGCAGGGACCATAGGAGTCCTAAAATCCCATGGGTTTCTCCAATTAGACAGCTGCAGAAGTGAGACCAACTTTAAATGGAATCCTGGACCAAGTACTGTATACCTATGTCAGTCTCCTAGTGGATCCAAGGGGTCTTTCTACTGCTGTGTTCAGTCCTCTAGTTTCTCTGTGGATAAATATAACTTTGAAGCAAAGGAAACTTCCAATTTCATTTCCCAACCTGTGGAGTAAGCGCCTTTGTAAGAGAAAGAGCCAAATTGAAAGCACATTCCCCCAGCCAAGATAATAAATCGCAGGAGGTTTCATAACCCAGCTGGAATTGCAATGAACAGTGCAACCCATGAAGATTTACGGGATGGATGGATGATGGCCCGAAACATATCCTTGCTTAATTCACTAGTATGGGTCCTGCAAAAAAACAGATGGATATGGCAGATGGTGATAGACAACAGTACACTTACCAAATGGTGGCCCTCATCATAGATGCTGGCTGAAGATGGCATCTGTCCTGGAGCAGAAAAGCACAGCCCCTGGTCCGTAGCTGCTGCTGATTTCCTTGATGTATTTGTTTCAGTACCCATCAGGAAAGAGACTCAAAAACCGTCTGCATACATTAGGGCAGATGGCAATGCACTTGCACCATCCTGTCTCCTCTGACCTGACACAGTCCAGAACAAGAGAAAGGGCACCATCTCCGTACTCTACCAGTCATTTACTGTGCTGACATGCAAATGTAGAGCCTGTAACATGAAGGTGTCATGATCCACTTAGACTGCAAGAAGATGCCAATCACTTCCCAAGAGAGGCAAGGACACTGGTGAAGCTTTTAAAGGTCACGTGGGAGCCGTGTGAATGTGGCATTCAGACTCCTTTGAGGACAATGACAGTAAGGACCATACAAAATGAACAGCATGGCTGCCACCCTGCAGGTCTGTCAGCGTGTCTGTGCTATGACAGTGTTTCCCCCCAAGGTTGTCGCTACACCATAACTGCATGTTGCGGAGACACACATGCTGGCCTGTTCCCATGGGAGGTGGGCTGGCTTCTCTAGGAGGTTACCTTGGCTAATGACCTCTGTAATCTGGTCAGTGCTTTCTACATGCTATGCTGCAGTCCTCCGGCCTTCCATTCTCAATCCTCTTTCCTTTCATTCTCCTATCACAGGCACAGAAGTGCGTCCTGGTCTGAAGACCCACCCTGACGACCCTGCATGTTCTGCTCTATCCTTCACCAGCATTTTCTCTACTCGATCTCCTTCCCACTTAACTCCAGCTCACACATCTGTTTATCAGCAGAACTGAGATGACACAGGTATCAGGGACCTGAGGCACACTAGGGTATTCTCTCAAAAAGAAAGGACAACTGATTGCAACTTTTGCCTTCTACCAGTAATAAAGAAACATTCATTACACAGGGCTCTTCAGATTTTGAGAGAGGGAGGATTTACTGCACACAGAAATGCTCTTCCAACTCATGGTAGCGGAGGTGGAAGGCATTTTGCTGGAGCCCCATGAGCACCGAATGGCCAGTGATTTTTCATATGCTAGGTCTCACCATGTCCATTAAGCATTAACATTGAGCAACAGCAACTTCCTGTGGCCAGACAACAGGACATTTGCAACCCCAAGGGAACAGACATGTCTTGTGAAGAACTCAGTCTCCAGTGTCATGTGCTCTCGCACCAGTGCACTTCCTGAAGCTCACCTATACAGCGTCACTGAGATTTCCTGACAGACAGCAAATGAATAGAGAAAATAGGTTCGCATGTCCACACTCTAAGCTAGACCTCCGCCATACTGCAGTTCCACACAGAGCAGTAGCCCTGAAAATCAGATCTAATCTCCTTGTGGTGAGTAGGAGTTTAACTACCCAACTGGTTTTCACTCTGCATGGGAGGATAAGTTCTACTATCAACAGATATCCGTGAACTCTTGGACAGTGACAACGCTTAGCTAGAGGGTGAGGCTCTGAAAGGAGCAATGTTGGAAGACAGAACGCAAGGTGTTCTGGGGGGAAATGATACAGACAGGTCAACAGCAGTGAGCACCATATATGAGGATCTTTTGTAGGTTAAGTAGCCAGTTAGTATACACAAGTCAGAAAGAGTGAACTGGCTGGTACAGGTGAGCCAACCTCTGTCTCTTGTCACCTACCCAAGGCTTGCACAAGGAGCATCTGAATGCAGGAGCGAAGGTGTTTAAATGGAAAGTCAAGCACATGTAGGCGTCCTCTCATCAAAGCTAACCCAGGTATCATGCCACTAAATATACAACCCTTGAATAGCCCAGCACATGCTAAACTATCATTGCAGGGCTAACTTCTATAGGCGCCTGATAGACAGCAGCTGCACAAATGTTACCCTCCCTGGAATTACATGAATTCTGTGGTTTATATACTGTCCTAGTTATTAATATGGAATCCTGTACATGATTTATTTAACAAAAGGACTTCTTTCATATCAAAGAAATTAGAAAAATACTCCATCATAGCATAGTCCTGTCACATTTCCTGGGAACTGCAGAACTGGCAAAATTTAAGATGATGCTGAAGGACTCAAAAATACCATATCGGACCCTCCATTACCATGTGTGTGCTTGTGATTATTGCAGTATTATTCAGAACAGCCCCACATCACATCAGTGGACAGAAAATTATGATAGATTAGATAGATAGACAGACGGACAGACAGATGATAGATAGACAGATTGATAAATAGATAGACATAAATATATAGGTCTATTATATCAATGTATTATTTTGCCATGCAAAACAATAAGATCTTCTATCTAAAGAATACAATGGAGAATTATTGAGCTATAAAAAAGATAAACTCAAGGCTTTTATAGGTAAATGGATGAAACTAGAGACCATACTCATAAGTGAACTAGATCAGACCCACATGAGTAAACATCGTATTGTCTCCCTAGTGTAAGAAGCTGAAAGAGTAAATAAAATCCAAAAGGTACAGCAGATACTATGAAAGGGACAGAGATTGTTTAAAGGGAAGGAACAACTGGCATGAGAGAAAGAAGAGACAGAAAGAAGGAAGGGAAAATATATATATGTATCCAAACTGCAGAGGACAGCTTCGATCATTGGACTGCTGGTTTCTCCCGTTCTATTGAAAGGGACAATCAATGTTTCTTTTTTCTTCTGTTTAATTTTTTCACCAATTTTGTGTGTTCATATCTGGAAATCTGAACAGCTGATTTGAAGACAACAATATGCAATATAACCACCACTGTTGAATTTCTATCATTTTGTTTAGTGAAATTCTATATGATTTCTAGGGTTTTTTTTTTACTATTTTTATTCTCTTCAAAAATTTTTGAAAAGAAATAAAATGCTATGAAAAATTTTACAAAGAAAAGGGAACATAGATAGAACTGAGGACATTATGTTAAATGAAATAAGACAGATACAGAAAAATAAGTATCTTAAATTTTCTTTCATAAAATGAAAATTAAATTAAGTCAACCTGAAAGGAAAACAGTGATTACTAGAGATCAGGAAGGTTGGAGTCAATCAGGGCTCTCTCTCTCTCTCTCTCTCTCTCTCTCTCTCTCTCTGCATTTATGCAAATTCCACACTGCACTCCATTAATGTGTAAAATGAATATGCTAACAATATAATAAAAACAAAGTACTGTCTTGGGAATAACACTTGAATTTTAAAGAATTGTCCTTCAAACTGCACTTCATATGACAAGAAAATAGCCTTTTTATTTTTAGTGCCACAACTATTTAGATCATAAAGGTTTGGAAGCCACAAAATGGAAATAGGATCAATCATCCTATCACCATTCCAGTGCACCCCTAGGAAATCCCCACTTCCACTCCAGTGTTAGGTGTTGCTGATTCAGAAGCCCTGGTCCCCACGATGTGTCCTTTCTGTCAGCAAGTGAATTGAAACTATGGCTGCCCTCTGATGACACTTGTGGCCTCCTGATGCCAGCGGACTAAAAGACACAAAGAAGGATTTTTTTTTTTAAGAAGGGCTCATGATACCCAGTAGAATAATCTAGCCAGTGAATATGCAGTATATCTGATGACAAGCTAGGGTTGCTGCATGTCTAAGGGCAGAGAGAAATGCTTTGCGAGCTGTGGGGATTTCTGCAGTGCCTCTGGGCTCTTGTGAGCCTGGGGATGGCAGAGGATGGATGAGGCAAGCAGAAGCCAGGCCCTGCAGGAATGACAATCACGTTCACTCTGCTGGATAAGAAACCTATAAAGCAGAAGTGCTGGGCAAGGATTAGAAGTAGAAGAAAATGAACATCCATTTCATATTTCAGATTGACTCATGGAGGGGAGCTACACCTTCACTCTATCATCTACAACAGTTTTAAACCTTTCCTTAATGCTGTGAAAAGCTAACGCCCTGAGGGGTCAGAGCTGTATGACGTAGAGGACTTGCAGCAGGGAATGGATAGACCTCGGAGGCACAAAGGTGGGACTGCAGTCGCTTGGGCCCTGCTCATGCCCACGCCCATCTCCCCCACCCAAGAAGCCATATTCAGCTCTATTGGGCAACCTCTATATCCAGCAATCCTTGACCTCGAACACTTGTGTCTCCATGCTTGGGACTTTTCTCTGGCTCTGAGAATGTACACTTCCTGTGCAACAAGCAGGGCAGAAATTCCAGAAAGGTAATGGTCACAAATTGTTTAGCATTCCTCCCATCAAGACTTGGAATCAGATCTTCCTCCTCTTGTACTTGGGCAAGCTTTAGGACTGCAAAAGGATGAAGGGATGTTACAAATTTTCTGAGGCTAGGTTGGAATACTGCATGGAGCTCCTGCCTTCTTGCCCGTTGTCAGCGCCTAAGCACAGCCTAAGAAAGCTACCTACCTTTAACCTTCCAGGGCATCAGGAAAGTTGACCCAAATCATCTCTGATGACCCCAGACTTTAATTCATCCCAGATCAAAGGCCAAAAGTTTTGAAAATTAATTCTGATCCTTTGACTCGAGTCACAGCCAGTCATTGGAGGGACTTAGAAGGGTGTGTTGTGTTCTTGACCCCTTGCCCTCCAGGTCACTCTCTCTCTGCTCTGCCCACCTTAGGATGAGCAGCCTTTCTCTCTCACGCTTCTCTGCCATCAGATTCCTAGCAGGAAATGACCAAAATGGACATCCAAGATTTGACGGAAGCAGAAAGTACCAGCCATGGTGAAAAAATATATATTATATCATATTATATTATACTATATTATTTCTCTCTCTATGTACATACACATACATTCATACAAAATTATTGAAAGATAATTCAAAAAAAATGCAAATATAATTCATTCAAATCAATTGAAATCTGACATCATGTTCCTTAGATATAATGAAAATTGTGAAGAACTTCAGGGCCCCTAGATATCATCAAAAGATTTCTACGCAAGTTAATTGAGAAAGCGAAGGACTGGTCAAGTTAACGTGAAAGCTGAGAGAGGCTGATACAATTCATCACACAGTGTACAATCCCCAGTAAGATTCAAAGATCAGCGATGATAGTCATGACGCTGTGTGGGCATTAAATCACACCCCTAACACAGTTCCCATTGGACAGATCTTCAAGTCTCATAAGACTGTAAAAGTTATAGATGTTTTCCATAAAATTTTGAAGCTTTGCAGTATGTAGTCCACATTCCAAAGTTGTTACATGATAAAATAGCTGGTTTTGCTCCACAGTATCTAAAACCTTAAGGCTGAGCATAGATGAAGTTTTACAAGGTGCTCTACACCATAGAAGGGCTCGATGAGTTTGGAATTTGGAAAGGAATTTCAAAATTTTAATTCATCAGATTTTTGCATATGCTTGGATTAAGGTTAGCTCATGTTATAAAAGAATTAGTAGTCTTGGAATTAGTCTTGGAAACATTGCTAGCAAGTATTTTTTGAAAAAGTTGCAAGCAAAAGACTAGCCACTTAGATCTAAAACAGATGATAAGTAAGTATACATAAACTTTCCTAATGTTACACAGTAGAGGTGCGGCTAGTGCTGCACAAGATGCTACAGGTGTGTTTATTTAATGGCTAAAACTTTTTCATAAAACATGGAGAATTAGGATTTTTTTCTCATTTGTGTACTTGGTACAGGGTCTCGGTATGCAGATCAGACTTGTGGTGATCCTCCTGTTTTCAGCCTCCCCAGCACTGGGGTTACAGGCGTGCACCACCACACATAGACTCTGTTGCTGGCTCAACAAGCTCCAGAGGCAGGGCCAGCACAGCATGCAGGAGCCGGGAATTGAACCCTAGTTCCTGCACTTGCCAAAGCAGGCACTTTGTCTGCTGAGCCACCTTGCTGTCTCTGAGGATCAGGACTAACACAAAAGAGATGTCATTCATTAGCGGGAAGACAACTGGAAAATTTACCAAGAAAATTTGTAGAAAACTTCTGGATGAAGATCATCAGGGGTTTTAGACGAACAGAGTCAGTTCTGAGAGGTGGACAGAGTTATGGAATAGGAATCCCTCTGTCTTAACTCAAATCACATCCACACACACTACTGTTTCACTTCAAGAAGAGTGCTTAAGTTCTTGAAGCTTTATTTCCTGATTCATAAGTGATCCACAATATGTGACCTAAATCATAGCCTTCTTGTAAAGGAATATGTAAGATAATACCCATCAAGTGCTAAGAGAGTTATCTAGCATTGAAAAGCACTATGCTAGAGGAGCTCCTCCGGCCAAAGGAAGGCAAACAAGGCTGGCCTATGACCAGGGGCTGAGACAGGCAGGTGAGGAACCCAGACCCCATGGGACTGGAGGCAAGGAATCATAAGTCTGTAGCTCCAGCAGCCCCGTAAGTCTGCACCTAGAATTCCGAGTTTGCCTAATGAGAAGGGGATTAAGGGATTCAACCAGGAAGGCAGGGCCAGTTCATAAAGGGCGCTGTTATAGCTCTATGTGTCCTTGGAGGGTAGGGTGGTAGATGGGGGAAGCATTTTGCTGCTTCCCACTCTCAAATAGAAGCAAAGCACTGCAGATGGCAGGTGGATGAGGGTGACAATGGCAGGCCACCTATCCACCTAGTTGCCGTTTCACCACAAGTGCTATGTCTACACAGACCAGAATTGCTTGGTCTATCTTGAGGGGAGAAAACTTAAGATCCAGGAGGAACATTGCGCTCTTCTCTCCTCCCTCACGAGTGCTTGTCCCCTTCCCTTGACAAAGGGCGCTATAAATTACAGAGAATATTGGCTTGAAAAAAAACCCCAAGTCTTCACACTTTCTGGGGTTCTCTGTGTCTTGCTTTGGTTTTGCCCACATAGTAAATCCACTTCCCTGGGTGTGGCTGTCACCCTATTGCATTTTCCAGGCTTCTTGCTGTTTCTTGGTTCGTGCTTTCATGCTGGAAAGAAAGGAAAGATAGAAATAGAAGCACACTGAAGGCAAACCAGAAGCTTTAAAAACGGCCTTATGGACCGGTGAGATAGCTCCGTGGACTAAGCACCTGCTTAGGCAAGCGCAGGGTCTGGAGTTTGATCCCCGACACCACATACCACAACAGCCCCGCCCCCAGGGTGCACCGAGCTGACCACCGAGACACACCTGTAATCCCAGCACTAGGAAGGCTGAAAACAGGAGGACCTGAGCTGCGTAGTGACGCCCTGTACCAAATATATTAAATAAATAAATATTGCCTTACTTCAGAGAAATTCAGTGGGAAGGGAAAAGGACTAAATGATTGAAGTCTTTCAAGGTCCCGTGGCTATGCTGACACAACCAGGCTCTATATTTTCCTAATGACGGTAACTCAGTGTATCCAAGTTTCTTGAAGAATCAAGATCCAGAAGTTGGAAGAGTATCTTGATAGTTAAATTTTTTATCCCCATACTCTATGTCAGAGAACAGCATTTGAGGACAGAAGCAATGGTGGCATTCTAGCCACAGCTCGGGGCCCAAGAGAAGGACAACATCCTTCAGGAGTATTTAGCAGCTTCCCAGGGTGACCTGATGAGGGAGGAGGGGTGGCCTCTTAGGGCTGCTTTGAAAAAGAGGTTCACACATCCTTAGCATGTCTAAGCAAAACATATTAGATAGAGACAGTTAAATACCACATGATTTTTCTCATATGAAAATCACAAAGTATACATAATTCAATGAGCAGAACAAAAGGTACACAATAAGAAACAGGGAGGGGCCAGGGAGATGGCTCAGTGGAATAAGTGCTTCCCTGGCAAGCACAAGGGACTGAGTTCAATCCCTGGTTCCACCAAAAAAAAAAAAAAAAAACAGGGAGGTGTAGGTTTTTCAGAGAGGAACACGACCTGGAGATGCAGGGAGGGAGGAGAGGAGGGGAGAAGAAATTTAGAAAGGACTAAGATGCGATGTGCATAAGAACCACCGCCCTCCATGAGTGCTTTCCTTATGTGTCACAGCAGGTACTGAAAAAAGTCTTTCGCATTTGGGCTTCACCTATATTCCCTCATATTAAACAATCCCTTTTTCAAATTTTTATTATTAATACATTTTTGCTGTAATGGTACATAACACACCTCAACTTTTATACCCCCTTCCTGCCCCACTTCCCCTCCATCTCCTCATCCCTGTCCCACTTTCAAAAGATCTATTTCATAATTTTCCTAAAATTACTCTTGGTTAGCAGGAGTACAATCTATATCTGTTCCTATCACCAATTACTCACTAGAGCAAAGAACTGGCTGTTTATTAAAAATCAAAGCCCAAACAAACTTCCCTCTGGCTACTCATTAAACATTTTTACGGCATTACCCCAGAGTAATATTGCTACTATTACTAGAAAATTGAAAGTCCACATAGAACTCCGGAAGTTCAGCTTCCTTGTGCATAAAATTGAAATGTGGGAACACAAAAGCGATTTTCAAATTCCATTTTGCAAAGTGACACAGTTCCCTCCAGGTGCACCCTTTACCAGAGCACAGGGACGGTCTCCCAGAACACGTGACCGAAGCAGCCCTCTTTGTACCAATGTTCACATGATAGCATTAAGGCTGCCTTTAATAATAAGATCCCTCTGCTGAAAAACAAAGTTTGAAAACATTAGACTACAAGATCCCTAAGGTTCTTTCTAGTCTTGGTATTCGGTACTTCCAGTAATTAATTGGGGACTGTTTAACTAGAGAACAAAGACTGTGGTTTTCAACAGCACGAAAAGTTTCATGAAAGGAAGGTTTATTGGCCTTTTCATGTCCACAGGAGGCCAAGATGAAAGATACAGGGTTAGTTTAAAAGGGGTGCTTCCCTTCACATTTTAGGCAGTCTCCTGACCATTGAGAAGATAAGCAAGGTGAAAGGAGTGGGTAATTGCTGGCCCAGGAGAATTTAGGAATTTTCTTCTGTTGAGAACTCAGTTAGCTTAAGCAATACCTCCTGGCCACATGGTGAGAGAAGTCAACAACTTTTAAGGAACTGGTGGGGGACAGAGATCACTCACAATGGGTGCAAGGATCAATCGAAAATCTAACTTCAGAGGAGGCTTGCTGTGGTCTGATCTTTCTGGGAAATTCCTTAAAGCTATCTGAGTGCAAAGAACCTGTTCACACTTCTTTCCTTTGTACAACAGGGTGAAGTTATGGCTCTCCACCTTGTTTATTAAAATCACCTAGAAGGGCTTTAAAAAAATAATTCTTGACTCTTGGCTCCATCCTAGACCACCGAATGAGAATCTTCAGTTGTGGGAGGCAGATCACATGGCTGTGACTGTGGAGGATCAGATCTCATAATCAAGGAAAGAGGGCTTCGGTGTCTTTGCATTAAAGAACACAAAGTTGTCTGGGACACTGGTTGCGGAGAATGATGCTGGCATTTGTGGTAAGAGGTGTGTGCTGGGAAGGAGAACATGGAGCCAGCGTTGATTTAGTTTAGGGCCAGAGGATCCTAAGGGGAGAATGGTAGAAAGTTGTAGAAAAATAAGAAAATAATACAGAGAAGAGTCCTTGGTTGGATAATAAGTCTCTTCTGAAAAACTATTGCATTAAAGAGCAGCAGTAGAGTGAGAACAAGAACTTTAAAGGGGGAAATGAGAGGAAAGGAAAAAGCAAGTTTGGTGCAGAAGAGCCAGGTACTGGGGGTTAAAGGAGAATCCAGGTGAAGGGGAAGACCAGCCTTGCCTGAAGCAGGGGAGGGTTGAACGTTTCTGCAAACCCTGAGGCTGACCTCAGAGGAAGGAGGCAGCCCATCCTGGGAGCCAGCCTGGGAGCTGAGAAGCTTTATAAAGACAAAGACACCCAGTCAAAGATCTCCTCGGGCACCCAGAACCTGCCAACACCCTCCACAAAGTCTCAGAGGTCTAGGGGTCCCACTAAGAAGAGGCAGCTGGTCCAGAAGGGCCAGCTCGCTGGAAGAGAGGAGGTGGGTGTTTCTAAGGGCTCAATAAGGTAGAAGGCTGGAGAGAACCAAAGTCCCAAGAAGGAGGTGGGTTCTCATGCTCCTAATGTTGAGCACAAATGGTTCCTTGGGAGTTTTTCAAGGATGTCAGGCCTTCTGCTGTAATCTAGCCTTTTTAAATGTGGAAAAAGTCAGGAGAGGCACTAAGGACTCCCTGGCTTTGTTTTCTAGGGGAAAATGCTTACTTCCAGGCTGCTGAACTTCCTCCTAAAATGTTCTTACAAACCTGGAAGCTTGTAGAATAAGGTCCATTTTTAACCATGATTATCCTTTCTTAAAAGGCTATAACGCCTGTGTTTTCATTGAGACACTCAGAAAATGGAAACCATGGGCTGAGATTCAGCCCTGTGCCCTCCTAGGTATGGCCACCTCCTCCTCATTTGCCCTGATGGCCACTTCCTGTCACCTACCTGCCAGTGGCTCTTCACACTAGCTACTTCTGTCTCTTATCACATGAGTAAGGACTGAGATCTCCAAAGTGTGGATAATTGTCCTGATCTCCAAAAGATAAACTTCTGAGCAGCCTATGGATCATAAAGAGCTGGTGAACCCTGACTGCATTAAGAGTCTCCTGGAAAGCTGATGGGGCCTTTGCACTGAGGAGCGAATTAATCCACTGATGTCAAAGCACGTTTCGAGTAGGTGGGTGATGAGTAGCCTGTCTAGCCTCCCACTAGCACTCCTCCTCTGGGCTCTGCTTCCCAGCTCCCATGGGGTGAGCAGCTTTTCTCCACCAACACTTCCACCATGATGCTTCTGCAGTGGAGCCAATCCACCATGAACTGAAGCCCTGATACCATAAGCCAGATTAAGCCTGTCTTGTTCATGCTCTTAGAGTCAGGTATTTTGACTCAGCACTAGGAAAGCTAGGACAATATGTGTATGTTAACACAACCCTGTGCACACACCTTCTCCAAAGAAGAGCGTTCACAGAATTCAAGGTTCTTAAATAGCTCTAGTCACCATTGTTTTAGTTAGTTAACAATCTCTACACTTGGTCTGAACAGTATCTATATACTATTTTATGAGAATCAATGAAGCTGAACTCCTGTATTACAAAGAAAAATACAGACTTATGGAAAATAACTAAGAAGGGGACACTGATTTCACTTGCCCATAAGAATAAAGGCTTTTACTGTGACAGATGCAACAATATTCATGAGTTTCATATTTGAACTCTCCTTCTCTGTTTTCTTTCAGAGAAGAGGCTCTTGGGGAGGGAGCTGTCATAAGACTTGGTTCACATTGTGAATGCCATCTTTCATTTTTGCTTGAAACCTGAGGATGAAGTTTGTATCAAGAACACAAATACTGTAAGGAGGGGCTGGAAGACAAAATCATTAAGCCAAGTAAAATGTTTGAGAGCAGCAATGATAATCATTAAACAAAAACTTAAAATGCGCTATTGATCAGTTTGAATGTTTTTCTTCTTGGCCTTCTGGGACCATTGTGAGACAGTGTTAAATGTAAGGTTTCTTTCTACAATAAATATCTAGATTTGAAGTAGCTTCTGTTGCCAGCTAGCATTTTATCCTCACTTTTCCATGACAGGATGGAGGAGGGCAACAATGCTGGAAGTGGAGCCCTCAGAATGGTTAAGGAGGCTTTGAAATACTCCAAGGTAATTCAGACACTAAGGACATCTCAAATACTAGGTTTGCTGTTTTGGCTTTTGCTTCAATCATTGCCCTGATCCAGCCCCACCTGATTTCTTCAAAACACCTACAATCCCATAAATAAGCCAAGTAGTACATCCTTCCACAGGACTAGGAAAAAGCAACCTTTCATGCCAAGAATATTCTTCCTGCATCAGTGTAGGAGGACTTACCTGGAGTTGAGTTAACTCATGCTAGTAACTGCACAGAATGTAGATCAGATGAAGAAACCCAGTAATTCTAAGTCTTGTCCATATTTATTGCCTTCATGGATATTACATACTAAGTGTCACTGAAGAAATCTCTGTAGAATTTTACTCAGTCTTGAAGCCTCACAATAATCTGCCAAATTGCTTTCTAATTGTAGATTAGCAGTATACTAGAATTTTATTTTTATCAGTAAGATGCTTCACAAAACTTCCATCCCTTTTGTCTTTCCTATCCATTTACCCAAAAAATATTTGGACAATTTGTGCAGTGGGTGGCCTCTAATTGGACTTACCTAATCCTAGTCAATTAAATAATCTTTAGCTGTGGAAATTGTCTACATTTTTGACTATCCTTCAAGCCAACCTGAGGGCAATAGCTCCTCATTAGAAGTGTCCATTTGAATGTGTCAGTGTTTTGCATGGATTTGGCACTCCTGTGTCCTAACATTGAGTTCCTTCATCAATTTGGAACTATTCTTGTGCCCTTAGAATTTTGTACTTGACAGAGAATCAACTGTTCCACTTAGCTTGGCAATCTGTTGAACTCAAGTCCCAGGCCTATCTTGACACTGCTGTGGGAAACATTCAGGTTGGGGGGTTCTTCTGGGTGTTTTGGCTCCATCTCTATCAATTATGGCCTCAATAATTCAGAGCTAATTTAATTTTGTCAACTGTGCAATCTAGATTTGGATACACAGTGGTCCAGCGCTTATCACAGGGGTCACACTCCAGACACCCCCGCAACAAGTGAGAATCAGCAAAGCAGCCACATTATATTTATTTTAGTATTTATACATAGTTTGAGGCTTTATAAATCCTTCCCAAACTATTAAAAACACTTCTAATGTTCTTAACCATTTTCTAAATTCATAAACCTATGTAATTTTCACAACATATGTATGCCGTACAGTATTGCAAAATCCCACAATATAGCTAAAAATCCTGGATAAATAATTTAGATGAATATTTTTTGAAAACCTATGAAACAGTGAGTCTGAGAAAGTTGAAGTGCAAAATAGTGAGGGACTAGTGTACTGCCTTTAAAATAATCACCTTTGGGTCGGCCAAATAGCTCTGTGGAGTAAAGCTCCTGCAAGCAGATGCAGAGGCCAGGGGTTTGATCCCGGGGCTTGCCTTGCCGGCCCGACCCTGGGACACACTGATTGAGACTGGGCGTGGTGGCACACACCTGTAATCCCAGCACTTGGGAGGCTGTAAACAGGAGAATCACTATGAGTCTGATCTAGAAGTGAGACCCTGAACACCCTGTAGACCCTTCCTTAAAATACAGAAGAATTAATTAATTAATTAATTAAATGATCACTTTTATTCTATTTGTGGGAAAAGAACCCTATGATGAAAGGTTCATTCTCAGGCCCACTTCCTACTAGGTCAGGGCAGGTCTTTACAGAGCCTTATGGAATGAATGGAATGATGTGAGAAGTCTCCGATACCCAAGGGTCCTTTCCTTGGCACTGTGTGTGGTGCTGGGCTGTGTTCCCCACCCCCAACAGTGAGCATGGGCTGCTGAAAGGGAAACAGGAGAAGTAATTAAGCCCTGCAACACTGAGCACTGGATCAATGAATGAAGCTTCTGGCTTATTTTTATTGATAAGATACATCATGACCTAGACAGCTCTCCCGCCTGCCTCCTCTCACCTCATTAGATTCCTCTGTTTCTGCACCAGTGTGTTCTTCTCATCTGTTATATCTTTCCGAGTTAGGATTTATTATCCATGTCATAGCCTTAGAGTTAAAACGAAAGGGCACTAAGGAAGACCTAAGACCTGCACTCATCTTTCCCAAGAAGTTGAGAATGCCCCTTCTTGGATTCCATCCAAGGTGCTTGTGTAAAATTTGACTTCTGCATCTTTAACTGGGATTCAAGTTTTAATCAAAATCTCATGCAACAAGTTTCTCACTGGGCAGTGCCTCCATATACACTTATGGGCTTCTTTTCTTCTATATGTTGTACCTAACTGACCAAAACTGGCTACTTTGGTGCTGGAGAGCTGGCTCAGTGGAATAAGTGCTTCCCTGGCAAACGCAAGGGCCTGAGTTCAATCCCCAGTTCCAAAACAAAAACTGGCTGCTTACTGTACCAGGTGTAACCTTCCATTCAACTGTGGGACCTGCTCAGAAGTCACTCACTGGAATTATACTGAGTTTGTAGGCGTCTTAACACACTCTCTTGTCACTTACATTCTTAGTATGTTCTACTGACAAAGAAAGTAGATAAAGAACTCAAAGCTCACTTTCAGCCTCTGTTGATTTTGTGGATATCCACAGCACTCTTCTTTGGTTCTCTTAAGGCAAAGGTCAATAAGCAGAAAGGCTTTTCATACCAGAGCCCAAGTAGCCCTGGGCTCAGAAAGTAGAAGCAGCTCTTGTTGTCTTCCCTGTCCCCTTCATCAAGGGACAGTGCTCTCAACACACTTCACAAAGATTTGCCAAGTTGTTTTCTAATAGTAGATTAGCAGTAGTACTAGAATTTTATTTTTATTGGTAAGATGCTTCACAAAACTTCCATCCCTTTTGTCTTTTCTACCCATTTCCCCCCCCCCCAAAATTTGGACAATTTGTGCAGTGGGTGGCCTCTAGTTGGATTTACCTAATCTTTGTCAATTAAATAATCCTTAGCTATGGAAAATATCTACATTTTTGACTATCCTGCAAGCCAAGCAGAGGGGCAACAGCTCCTCAATAGAGGTGTCCATTTGAATGTCATTGTTTTTCACTGATTTGACACTTCTGTGTCCTAACATTGAGTTCTTACACCAAACACTGACCATTTAGAACTGTCCTGTGCCCTTAGAATTTTGTATTTGACAGAGAATCAACTGTTCCCCTCAACTTGGTAAGATCCCAGCAGTTCCCACTGCTTGACTATTAGTTGTGAGTCTCAGTACACAACTGTTAAGTTCCCCAGTGGCCTCATGCATTCATAGGTGGGGCTTCTGGAATGTCATTGGATTATGGCATCTGTGGCTGATTTGCAATTAGGAGATGAGGTCATTGGGGCATGGCCTGCAAGAGTTCATCTCCCTCCATGCCTTCTCCTTTATCTGTGTCTACTTCCTGTCTACCATGCTGTGAGCAGCTTCACTTCCGCTATGCCCCTCAGCTGTTCCCTGCTGCCTTGGAGCCAGCCAACTACAGAATGAAAGCTCTCCAGCCCATGAGCCAATATAGACCCTTTCTCCTCTAACTTTCAGGTGTGGGCATTGTGTCTCAGAAATGAGAGAAGTGACTGAGACAAGCCCTTCTTACCTACTGGAAGAAAAAGCAGAGTCCACTGGACTGCACAGTGAGCCTCTTCCCTCTGACTGCCTTTGCATTAAACATCTTTCCCATCAGCTTTTCTCAGCCCTTCTCCATCTGGAGAAGCACTGATGGACTGAGCTTCAGTCCTTGCTGGGCAGCAAACAATGCAACAATTTGCATCTATAAAATGACCTAAAACGACCTTCTGTAGATAAAGAAAGGTGAAGCACTCTGATCTTTCAGAATCTTTCCAAAGATATTATGAGCTAGAAAAATTACATTTTGAAAATTATTGATTCTATGAGTCAAGCTTTGTTCACATGGAAAAAAAATTCTCTTGGACAGATGATTGCTGCTTTGTTCCTGACAGACATGAAGATGCCATAATAAGCATGTTTTATTCTTCTACGCAGTGGCTGACTCCTCCCCAAACACTTCCAGCATGAGTTTAGACCCTATAGGTGGGAAAATCATTCGGAACTGTGAATGTTTTCCAGTTCAACAAGAAAGGCAGTGGTGGGCAGAGTTCCAAATCACTCTGGCTGTGTGAAGCTCCATAGTACATGGGCATTGCTCTAAGATGTGCCAAGTGTCAGTTGCTTTGCTAAATGATATATGAAAATCTTAGTACCAGTGTAACTTTTATTCACAAGTCACTTAAAAACATTCTGATCTTACTGTCCTATTACTGCTAGTTTAATTTTAAAATAGGGATCTCAGACTTGCTCAGAAAGTTTCTGGTTATCATTCAAAAGTCAATTAAAAACAAATGACTTTAAAATATTCATGATTATGAGTTAACGTTACTCACATGTCATTTTTAAAAGGGCTTTTGATCCCTTGGATAAACTGAACATTGAGTTGACAAAATCTAGTTCATACCATGCAAGTTTCAAGCCATCGTCAGTCAGGGTGCTTCCTTTTCTTTCATTCAATCATGATGGCAGACTTCAAGGCACTGCTGAGTAACTCCTGTTCCCTGTGAATAAAATAACGGGCACTGCCGAGTTGGTGGAAGCTCAGTCTCCCCAGCAGCTCTGTGCCCTGCTGCACACCTGATTGAAGCCAGGCACCAAATTCTGTCTTCACTTATACAAGTCCACGCTGTGGCTCTCTATGCCTCAAGCTGCGTAAGCAGGAATGGCAGCGACTACGTGCATGACAAGAATTTTCACTGATGGACAGAACTCACTGGCAATTTCTTCCTTACAAAGCCCACTGATGGGTAAACTGAGAACCTCAGAGACTTTTGTATTTGATGGACAAAATCTATTTCTGATGATGATCTTTTTCTCTTTTGGGGGGACTACTCACCTCAATTTCTCTCTGAGTATAACTGTTTGCCATTAACTAACCACTCATTTTCCAAAGTTCTGCCACCTCTACCTGTTGTTCCTGTGTAGGATGTGTGAGAGGCCTCTGCTTTCAGATTCTCTGCCTTCTTAGAACAACTTGGTAATTTCATGCTAGAAAACATCATTTAGCCTGAAAAGAGTCAAATGACTTGCCAGAGTGTAGTGCCTTAATAGAAAATAGTACAAAAGCTCCTGAGACTTTATGCAAACTTCTTGACAAATAAGGAGCTGTAGGCAAAATGCCAATCCAATGGAACTCGACTCATATTTTCATTTCTTGGCACTTTTTTGGCTGTGTGAACAAAATAATTACTCATTCTCTTGCCTCAGCACATAAAAACTGACACACCATGTTTGCATTCAAGTCCTGTTAAATATGCCTTAATGATGTTCTAACTTGTAAGATTTTTATTATTATGCAAGTGTATAAAGCATCCATTTCTTTAATTGGCCATCATGATAGCACAGCATACTATGGCCATGCGCCTGCCTGTGAGGTTGATGACTGTCACCAAATGTCTTTCCTGTCATCTGCTAAGCACCCAAAAGGCCAGATCCATGCTCTCTGGTGTCCAGGGACCCATCAGACGTATAAGCAGACAAACGACTTCTCCTAGAAGTAGACACTCTATTTTTCCTATTGCTACAACTACTTCAAGAATCTAAATGTCATTAACAAGCAAAGCAAAGCAAAGTCTTTCTGTAGTTCTATTTCCAAGGTTCTCCAGATGCCATATAAAAACCTAACCCCAGAACCCTGTTCTATTATGAAGTCAAATAGCTAGAAAGGCCTGATTTTCAACAGAGGCATCTGGAAATTCGAATGGACTCTTTTACTTGTACTCAGCTTTATCCAATCTGGAATTCTTCTTTGCGAAAACGCATGTACAGGTTTTACCTTAGATGAAAAAAAATTGCACTATTGGCCCCTTGAAATGGTGGCTGTTCCTTTTGCATTTTCTAATGAGCAGACCTGCTCATGTTTGACTTAGATTTGCACACGATGGTCACGCACTGGTGTTTCTGCAGTTGTTCTCTTATATGACTAGAAGATTTTAGAGTTCTGGCATGCAAGACTATTGATAGCCCTGTGCCCTTAAAGTGGAACACTATGAGGAAAAAAATTTTTCCATAATTTTATTGAGAAACAAATGAGACAGTTTCAAACCAAATTGGTAGGACAGTTTCAATAATTAACACATTGCATACATT
>NDGN011410116.1:0-11266 GCA_002564285.1 Tympanoctomys barrerae
GGGTCATCTCACTCACTCACCTGGCCTGCGCTCTGGGTCTATTCAGGATCTGGAGGGCCCCAGGTCTTCTCACTCACTCTCTGGGCCTGTGCTCTCAGTTGGTAGGTTTTTAATGACATTTTCAATTTCATTAACTGTTATTGCATTATTTATAATTTTTAAGCTGGGGAGATAGCTCAGTGTGTAAGCACAAGATCCTGAATTGGACCCCTGGTACAAAAAGTCTTACAGAATTTTTACAGTTTTTGATTCAGCATTTATAGTTCATGTGTATCTAGCAATCTTTCCATTTCATCTGTGTTTCATTTTATTAGAATAAATTTTCTCAAGTTTAGTATTGATCTTTAAGATTTGTGCAGGATTTGCTGTGATTTCACAGTTTTCATTTTTAATTGCATATATTTGAGTTTTTTCTTTCCTTTTTGATAAGGTTGACTAAGTGTTTATCAATTTTATTTAATTTTTCATAGAAACAACTCTTTGCTTCACTTATTTCTTGCATTCTTCTCTTACTCAGCATTGCTTCAACTTCCCTCTGATCTTTATGATCTCTATGATTTCTTCACTTATACAAGCTTTGGGCTTGATTTGTTCTTCTTTTTCTAGAATTTTGAGGTTCATGATTAGGTTGTTTTTTGAGCTCATTCTGTTTTCATGATTGAGAATTTACCACTATAAATTTCACTTTTAAGATTGCCTTCATTGTATCTATCAAGTTCTGGTATGTTATATTGGCATTATCATTCCATTGTAGGTATTGTTTAATTTATTTTTTAGCAGAACAAGGAATTGAACTTAGGCCTTTACATTTGCCAGGGAAGCTTGCCACTGAGCCATCCACCTGGCTCCTAATTTTTTCTTTAATTCTATGTGTGACCCATTGCTTATTCAGTGGGGTGTTAAATAATTTTCATATGTTTATGTAATTTTTGCGGTTTCTTCTGCCCCTGATTTTTAATTTCCTCCCACTAGGGTCACATAATGTTCATGGGATAACATCAATTCCTTTGCACTGACTTAAATGTGTCCTATGAATGAATATGCAGCCTATTTTGGAGAATGTCTCATGTGCATCTGACAAGAATGTGTATTCTGTTCTCATGCATTGCAATATTCTGTATGCATCTACTAAGTCCATTTGTTCACAGGCTTTTTTCAAGGCTGCTATTTCTTTGTTTATTTTTGGTCTAGTTTATCTATGTATTTGTGACAATGGGGTGCTAATGTCCCCTATTACATTTGTATTAGTGCTTATGTTTTTCCTGTCAAGTAATATTTGTTTATATACTTAGGTACACTGGCATTTGGTGCATATATTTATAATTGTTTTTTTCTTCTTCTTGGAGTTTTTACTTAAAAAGAATATAATAACCTTCTTTATCGCTTTTGATCAGTCTTGGCTTGAACTTCATATTCTCTGCAAATAGAATACCTACCTCTGCTTTTTACCAGGCTCCTTTCACATGGAGAATTGTTTTCCATTATTTGACTTTTAGTCTATGAATTTCTTTTTACAAGAGCACAAAGGTACTTTTATTTTCCATTAGTTTAAATTCTTGAGTGGTACAGCATTACACGGATTTGGTGTCCAATGGCCTTAGCAGGAAGGCTTCTTCAGAACTTAGCACAAACCATGCTGCTGCTTCTATGTACCTGAGTTACTTTTCCACAGATGACTCTGGTTTTGTTTGGTTTGCCACCTGGAGTCACTGTGTTGTGTTTTGCTTTGCACACATAAGCACATCTCTTGCCCAAGTGGTATTCAGTTGCATGCCAGGGAATAAACACCTTCAATTTTAAGAAAAGCTGTGTGTTCCGTCTGGTTCTGGAGACCCTGATTATAGCCAAGAAAAATTTGCACCACAGTCTTCCAGACATTTTTGCCTTTTAGAAGTCCTGTTCCCAGCAGGCCTCCCCAGACTCTAAGATGCCACAAAAAGTATGAATTCCTTTTTGAGTTAAATGTGTTTCTTTTGTGTCATTTCTTATTTCTTGATACATTCTGCCAGTCTATTTCTCATGATTGGTGACTTGAGAGCATTTATACTGATGATTGTAACTGACATGTGTTGCCTTATCTTTGTGATATTTTCTGCTACTGGTTCCTTGGTTTTCACCTCTATTTATTTGTTTGTTCTTCCTGTTGTCGTCTTTCAATTGGTCTTCATGTGTTTGTGCACAATGTTTCCTCTCTCTAGAATATCTTTGAGAACACATTTTAAAGACGGATTTGTGGTCTTGAATTTGCTTAGTTATTCTTTGTCATGGGAATATCTTATTTTTTCTATTAATTCTCAGAACAGTTTTCCAGGGTGTATCAGTCTTGGTTGTAAGTCATTTTTTTTTAGGACTTGAAATACTTCATTTAAGGCTCTTCTTGGATTAACATTTATGGTAAGAACTCCACTGAGATTATGATGGGCTTTCCTTCGTAGGGGATTTATTTCTTTTCTCTAACAGCTTTTAATACTCTGGTCCATTTATGACTTCTTGGAATCTTGATTATTATATGCTTTATTGTAAAAATTATTTGGTCAAGGAATTCTATATACCTCACTTATCTATATGTTATATTGCTTTTCCATGTATGGGAAGTTTTTTGAATTTATTACTATGAACTGTTTTTTTAAAATGTTATTTGTGCTGGATCTTGCTTTTAAAAATTAATCCAATTAATCTTTTAATTTAATTTTAAAATGTAAAAACAAGAGTAAGAAATAAAATCAGAAACAGGGTAACATGGAACAATACATGTTACACACTTTCAAAACAAGAATAGCTAATTAACAATGGTTGATATGTTATCTATTTTATCATCAAATCTGTTGTTCAGATTAACAGGTATACGTATGTAAGATTAGACGTATGAATGAAAATTACTGTTTGCTTTCAAGAAACCTTAAATTTTTGTTATTGTATTTTTCTTCTCTTACCTTATTTAAAATTTATGTTAAAGAGAGTGTAGTAATAATTGATATGACATTAGAAATGCTATGCAATTTGAACAGCAAGATGACAGGCATTAAAGCATGGCTTTTATATTACCCATAGCTGTCTTTGATGTAGTTGCTTAGATTCAGATATCAGCATACAGAGTTAGTCAAGGTGAAAATTCTACACATTAACTGTCATTTTGAAAAAATTGGGGGAAATTCTTAGTACAAGCACCTCAGCCATCCTGGATGATTCGCATGTTTTTCTCCCCTTAACTTTTCTTGCATGGTTTTCTCCCTTTAACTTCTTCCTATCTTTTCTCCATTCTTTCCCCTTCATTGTTTAATACTTAGGTTCTATTTATTTTCATTTTATTATACTGTTATACCTTTCAGGTTTTATTATACCTAGGTTCTTACACTAGGGAGACAGTACAATATTTACACATGTGTGTCTGGCTTATTTAACTTATGAGTATAGCCTCTAGATGCATTTACATACCAATGAAATCTTCAAATTTCTTTTTCTCTATAGGTGCATAATGCTTCATTGTATAAAAACACCACATCTTTTTCATCCATTCCTTAGGTAATGGGCATTTTGCTTACTTCAAAATTTGGCTATGACTTCAAAATTCTGCTTTTATAAACATGGGTGCACATATATCACTATGGTATGATGTTTTCAGGATTTTGAGGAAAATACCCAGACAGGGAATAGCTGGATTGCATGGGATTTCCAATTGTAGATTTCTAAGGAGACTCCACACTGATTTTTATAGTAATTGTACACAAGAAGTGGAGAAGGATTCTTTTTCCCTACAGACTTTCCAGCATTTGTTATTAGTTGATTTCTTTATGATATTCCTTCTGAGGTGAGATGGTATCTCAGTGTTGTTTTAATTTGCATTTCTTGAATGGCCAGTGATGTGGAACATTTTTTCATGTATTTATTTACCTCTTGCATTTTTTTACTCTTAGAAGTGTGTATTCATCTCAGATGCCCTTTTTTCAATTGGATCTTTAAGTTGTGGGGTATATATACATCAGGAAGATATATATATATATATATATATATCTTAAAAATTAAATATATCTTAAAATATATATGCATATACTAGATAGAAGACCTTTGAGTAATTATAGGTTTTTTCCCAAATTTATGGATTGTCTTTTCACTCTGATAGTGATTTCTTTTGAGGTGCAGAAACTTCTCAGTAAGAGGCAGTCCCAGTTGTTGATTCTTTGAACCATATCCTATGCAGTTTGATTTTTGTTCATGAACTGTTTACCTCCCACTATATTTTAAAGATTTTCAGCAACTTTCTCTTCCAGGAAATTTAGTATTTTTTAACGTTTAAATTTTAATCCATTTTGACTTTAGTTTATTATTTTTTTACTTTAGTTTAATGCATGGCAATAGACCCAGGACTAATTTAAGTTTTCAGCATGTAAGGAGCCAGTTATTCCTGCAACATTTGTTAAAAAAGCTATCTTTCTTCCTGTGAACATGTTTGGCCTTTTTTTCAAAGATAAGATAGCTGAATGTGTTTGTAGTTGTATGTGTGTCTTCTAATCTGTTCCACTGATCCACTGATCTACTTTTATTGTCAGTACCATGCTGATTTTATAACAGTAGCTTTAGAGTATAATGTCAAGTCAGGGATTGTAATGCCTCCTGCCTTGCTTTGTTTCCCAGGGTTACCTTTACTATTCTAGGTCTGTTCTGGTTCCAAATATATTTTGGGAATGATTTCTCTAGATCTGTGAAGTATGTTGTCAGTGTTCTGATAGTGATTGCATTAAATCTATATAGCAATCTTGGAGGTATGGCCATTTTTACAATGTTGATTCTTCTTGTCCAGGGACAAATAATATCTTTCCATTATCTGAAATCCTCTATGATCTCGTTTTTTCAGAGTACTGTAATTTTTATTGTAAAGATTTTTTACTTCTTTAGTTAGATTAATTACTAAGTATTTCTTTTTTTCACAGTGGTATCATAAACGGCATTGTCTCTCTAATTTCCATCTCAGTGTGTTTGTGATCTGTGTAGAGAAATGCTATTGACTTTTGGTTATTGACTTTGTATTCTGCTATGCTATTGAAAGTGTTTATTAATTCTAGTAGCTTCTTGGTTGAGATTTTTGGGTCTTCCAGGTAGAGTATTATGACATCTACAAATAATGATAGTTTATCTTCTTCTTTACCTATTCTTATCGTTTTTACTTCTCTCTTTTGTCTAATGCCTCTAGCTAATGATTCCAGAACTATATTGAATAGAAGTGATGATAGAGGACATTCTTGTCTTGTACTTGATCTGATAGTAAAAGATTTCATTTCCCCCATTTATTATTATATTTGCAGTTGGAATGTCGTCAGATAATCAGATTTTATCAGATTGAGATAGAGGCCATTTATTTCAATTTTCTGTAAGACTTTGAACATGAATAAGTGTTGGACTTTCTCAAATGCTTTATCTGTATCAATTGATATGATCATGTGTTTTTCTTTATTTTGGCACTATTGATATAGTACATTACATTTATAGACTTGTCCATGTTGAACCATCCTTGCATCCCTGGTATGAATACTACCTGGTCATGGTGTATAATCATCTTAATGATTTGATCTATTCCATTTACTAGGATTTTATTCAGAATTTTTGCATCTATGTACATGAGGGAGATTGGCCTGTAGTTCTCTCTCTTTTGACCTGTCCTCTGGTTTTGGTATCAGTATAATTCTTGAGTCCAGAAATGATTTGGGAGTATTGTTTTCTTTTCACTTTCATTGAAGAATTGGAAGAGTATTGGGATTAAATTTTCTCTAAATTTCTTGTAGAATCCAGCTATGGTCGGGTAATATGCAGGGGATAACATTATGGACCTGGGCTTTTCTTTGTTTGTAAGTTTTTATTACATTTTAAATTTCATTGGGTGATATTGGGTTATTCAGAATTTTTACATCTTTTTCATCCTGTTTTGGTAATTTTTACCTATCTATGAGTCTGTCCATTTTTTTCTGCATCTTCGATTCTGTGAGTGTAAAGATTTACTAAGTAGCTATTTATTGACTTCTGAATTTCCACATGGTCTGTAGATATTCATTCTTTCTATTCCTTATTGCTTGGATTCAAGTTTTTTCTTTCTTTTTGATGAGATTCGCTAGAGTTTTATCAATTTTATTTAATCTTCCAAAGAACTGGCTTTTTGATTCATTAATCCTTTGTATTGTTTTGTTTGTTTCAATTGCATTAATTTCTGCTACAATCTTTAAGATTTCTCCCCATCTTTGGAATTTAGGCTTGATTTGTTCTTTTTCTAGAACCTTGAGTTGTTGCATTAAAGTATTTTTTCGTTTTCATTCTGTTTTTCTAATGTGTTACTTCACTGCCATAAATTTCCCTCTAAGAACTGCTTTTATTCCATCCCACAAATTCTAGTATATTGTGCTTGAAGTTTCATTGGTTTGCAGATATTGTTTAATTACTCATTTAATTTCATGTGTAACCTATTGATTGCTTAAGTGGGTGTTATTTAATTTCCATATGTTTATGTGGTTTTTGTGGTTTCATTTGTCAATTTTCAGTTTTATTGCAATGTAGTCTGATAATATGCATGAGATAATTTCTCTTTGCTTGCATATACTTAAGCATGACCTATGCAATAGTATGTGGTCTATTTTAGAAAATATGCCATGTGCAGCTGAAAAGAATGTGTATTCAGATGTGGTGGAACACTCTGTATATGTCCACTAAGTCCATTTGTTCAAAAATCTGGTTCAGTTCTGTTACTTCTTTGCTAATTTTTTTGTCTGCTGAAGCTATCTTTTTGAGATAAGGACATGATAAGGTGCCCTGTTAAGACTGTGGTACTAGATATTAAACTTTTCGTGTCCATTAAAATTTGTCTTGTATAGTTAGGTGCTCCTGTATTTGGTGCATAGATATTTATTACTGTTATCTCTTCCTCTTGTATTTTCCCCCTAATCATTATGTAGTACCCTTGTTTATTTAATTTGATCTTTCTTGATTTGAAGTTCTGATTCTCTGCAAACAGATTATGACCCCCGATTTTTTTGAGTTTCTAGGTTATGCAGTATTTGTTTTCATCATTTTACTTTGAACATTTGATCTTTTTGAGTTAAATTTGTTTCTTGTATACAGCATATTGTTTAATTTTGTTTATAATCCACACTGCCAATCTATGTCTTCTCATTGTTGAATTAAGTTTATTTACATAGATGGTTAAAATTGACATTCATTGACTTATGTTTAACATGTTATTTTCCTGCTGTTGGTTACTTTCTTTACTCCTTTGTTTAACTGTTTGCCCTATTTGGTGGCCCTTCCATTTTCATTCTTAGAGTTGTGGTCTCTTTTACCCACTTCTATAATATCTTTTAGTATTCTGTGTATGGTTGGATTTGTCATCATAAAATTCTTTATATGTTCTTTGTTGTGGAAGTATTTAACTTCTCCATTAAACCTGAAAGAGAGCTGTTCAGTGTATATCACTCTGTTTGGAATTTGTTTTCTTCTTGGACTTGAAATACTTCACTCCACGGTCTTCTTTACTTGATGTTTAATGAGTAAAAATGTGCCATTATTCTGATGAGTTTTCCTTTAAATGTGATCTGTTTCTTTTCTCTAGCAACTTTTAGTATGCTGTTATTTTGCTGAATTTCTGGGATCTTGATTATTATATATCCGGGTGTGGTTTTAATTGGATTGATATTATGTGGAATTCTATATGTCTTGGTTACCTGAATGTCAGATTGTTTTCCCATATTTGGGACATTTTTGGCTATCACTTCAGGTCATATTATTTTTATATCATTTGTGTTGACTCATTCTTATTGATGCCTATTAGTCTAATGTTGTTCATCTTTAAATCATCTTACAGCTATTGAATTATTATTTCCTGGATCCTAATTGTTTTCAAGAGATCTTTCCTTACCTTTTCAATAGCTGCAAGGGTGTCATCAAGGTGTGAAAGTCACTTTCTCTTTTATTCAGACAGTTTTGCCCACTTTTAATTTAGTTTTTAATCTCCTGAATATCCCTTTGAATCTGTTTCATGCATTCTATTTCTTTTCTATGTTGCTCATTCAAGGATTCCATAATTTGTGCACTCTCGTCTTTTTTTTTAAATCAATGTCTTATCTAGAAACACTTAATGATTCATTATATTTACATTTTTTAACTTGGGAAATTATTTCTGATCTGATTTCCTCTATACTCTTCTGCAGTTTTTTCTTTACTTCAGTTGGTATTATTTCAGAAATTTTAGGTGTGTGTTTTGTAATGTCTTCTATGCTAGTGTCTCCTGCATTTCTTCTGTGTAGGTTTCGAACCTGAGAATGCATTTTGCTCCCTGTCTTTATCATTTTATGTTTCAGAGACAACTCTTTTATTTTGATTTCTGTGATATATTCTTTTATGAACTTTGGTTAGTAGTTAGCTGTATCACTGTGATGTGAGCCTTTTTGTAAAGAGTCTGTTCTTTAGGTATCTCTTCTGTTTCAGAGATTCTGGTTTTGTGTGTCCCTAGATTTTGCTCTTTCAATTGAGAATGAGATATTGGTTTCTGTTTGGCACTGTTCTCTATCCTTAGGTATAGGGCTTTGGTGAGGTTATTACCCAAACACCATCCGATATTATTACCCAAGAGAAAACCTGTGGTTAAGGCAGATGTGGTTTCCTATTACAGTATTAGCAATACCAATAATGGGTAGTGAGATTTAACAATTGAAAAACTTTTGTACCTAATGGGTTTGTATTTTAGATCATAAAAGCAAACTTAGCAATGGCATTCATGGCCATAGATACACAGACTCTGTTGGAGAGTTTGTGCTACTAAAAATCAGACAGAAAATTTCTGACGTTGCCTCCTATAGTAAGTTTCCTTTCTGGCTAAGTGATAATGCAAACCAACCCTCCACAGATTTATAATAACTACAATGTAGAATTCGGAGTTATTTTAGATAAGACCCCTTAGGGTGAATCACAGAAACTGATAGATACGTTGTTTAACTTTGTATAGCCTATTTTAACATTTTAAGGCCTAAGTTTTCTAGTGTTGCTTACTTCTTTTCTCAGTAGACGTTTGTCTGAAATGTAAGATTCTCTTTCCCATGAGACCAATAGAATTTACTGTGTTTCATGGGCTTTATTGTTTATATTATTTCAAGATGTCAGCTACCCTCAGGCATGCTGTGTTTATACAACTGCAATGAGAAACCTCTGTGTCCTCCATGCCCTTGTACATGAATGCATCAATTTCCTTTGCATACAAACTACATTTCATTAAATTTAATTCTTGATTGGTTGCAAAAGGCTTGTTTCCTTAGGTTATGGATTAAAATACTGTTTCATTCTTGAGATGGTTTTGGATACCCTTAAAACTCTCAAAGAATAATTTACTGAACTGAATTCTATGTCTAAGCAAGCCAGGGAATGGGAAGCTAACATTTGAATCTTCAGTATATGTAAAATCATAGCTACCAAAAACTATACTAATCATGTTGAATCTTCATTTCATGAAACAGTTAAAATCCTGAGCTCCTTATAATAATGCTTCACTTTTAATTTGTGTTTATTTTCTGGAAACTTTTTCACTTCTCAGTATATAATGTCAGTTTGGGCATTTTTGGGAAAAAGTTTTAACTGTGGTATTAGAAGTGTTTTTCTAAAAATATTAGAATGATTAATATTAGAATGATTAATATTAACAATTGTTATTTCTTCTCGCTAAGCTTATTAACAATTTTTACATCTTCTTATACATAAAAAAGTGTTCTAATCTTCCACTTATATGTAGTGCAAAGTGTATTTCTGCTTAGTCTCTGCAAAATGAAGTTGTGTTTTTCTAGAAATAATGTCTTTTATTTCCCCCTTTTAAAATCATGTGTGCATAAATCTCTGAATGGATTGATACACATAAGGTGTACACATCAAAAGTGAATAATGTTTAATGTGATATTGTGGATCTGCAAGACTTTGAAAGATTGATGCATAGAGAAAGGACTGCCAGGGTTATTTCAAAATAAAATACTGAAAAGAATTAGTTCTATAGTTGAACAATTTCTGGAATTGTAATAGTAAATGATGAAAAACATACTTTAAATACATAGGAAATGAACATAATTTGCAATGGGAAAATAGATAATTTGCACAAAAATTTAGATAATAAATAACCAGAAAGTGACATGAAATCTATGAAATATTTTATTTCTTTTGAGAGCTAACACCACCCCTAAAACTAGTGACAATTTCATTTTAGTTGAATTGCTATGTAATTTGACATTTTGTCAAAGTTCTAAAAAAAGAAAGAAATTGATATTCTTAATGTTTTTTATCAATTCTAAAATAAGTCACAAGTTACATTATCTAGAAATAAAGTAAGTTTCAAAGGTAATTTTATACCATTATTTCTTAGGCTGCAACAGTATTTTCCTATATATTTTTATTGAAGAAAACTCCTTTTCATCTGAAATCATCTTCCTCCTTGTTTATGCCTGATAATTCCCCAACTCACTTTTTTTTTGCGGCCATGCACCAGTATTTGTTGAACTTAGCACTACTGATACTTAAACTGCATAACCCTTTGTTGTTGGGAACTGCCCTTGGCAATGTAGAATTTTTAGCATCATTCATGGCTTCTAACTATAAGATTGCAGTCATACCTTCCCCTAAGTAGTGGAAAACAAAATATCTTAGGCATTTGCCAAATGACCCCAGAGGGAAAAATTGGCCCAGGTTGAGAACTACTGTAGCCAAATTTTGGCACCATTTCTGATAGTAACTTTCAAAATTTCATCTTTAATTTCTTGTTCATTGAAAATAATTTGTTATTCATTAATATCACAAAATTACAAAATATACACTGAAGCTACTTTTCTTGTGGCTCAAAAAACTTTTCTTTTGTAAGATTGAATGTCTAAGTTTATAAAAAATTTTACTCATGAGCCAGAGTTCCTCAAATATGTTATATTATAAATGTAATTAAGAAAATAGGTTTGAGAGTGTAGTTCAGTGTTACACACCTGCTTAGCACACAGGAAGCCACCAGTACCAAATATAAACATTACCTCAAACCATAATAATAAACAATAAATCAAACAAACCTCACACAAGAATGACTGTGAATAATAGAATTGCTTCTGGTGATACATTAATAAGTAATTTATTATTATTATTGGAAGTCATTAGCCATGACTCAGAAAATGTTAAATTAACGTATGTCAAAGATTTTGTTGTACACATTAATTAATGAAAGGACTAGCTGGACGTTGAAAACAATTTGAGGAACTAGTTATTAGCTGAGTAT
>NDGN011410125.1:0-24582 GCA_002564285.1 Tympanoctomys barrerae
GCAAAATATTCTAAGAGAGTCCAGTAGTCCATAATAGTATTGGGTCTTCCACTTCACTGGCAACATTGTCAGTCTTAAGGAGAACCTACTACTATTATGGACTATAGGACTATATTAGAATATATTGCTCAATTCATGTGACTGCAATAGTTAATGGCAATGGAATACCCTTCTCTGACAAAACTAAATAAAAAAGGGGGATACAAATGAAGGACCATTTTGTATCTGTTATCCAAAATAGTTAGGGTAGATATACAGCTGCATTCTCTTAATTCAATGAATAGAAAGATTTGTTCTAATAGTGTTTGTGGACAGGATATCATGTCTGCATCTTGTACAATGCACTAAGACAACAATATGCAATGTATTAATTATTGAAACTGTGCTAGCAATCAGTTTTGAAGCTATCTCATTGCTATGTTTCTCAATGAAATTATTTTTTTTTTTAAAAAGTCTTTAGGTAAAAACATTGAGCTGCACAGCTGGGCAAGTGTCTGTGTAATCTGCAGAGTCAACGTAGTGGAGAGAAGAGTTTCTCCAAAGAATGGCTACAGAAGGAGAGGAGGGAGTAGTTGGTCAGTAAGTTGGAATCCTGCTGTGTGAATGACTGGGCTAGGGAGAGGGCTCAGAACTCGAAATGAAATGGTGATGTCTGAGAGACTAGACAGAGAGGAACTTTAATAAATGACTTTATTAAGACTCAATTTCATAAACGTTTGGACCACACATGATAAATCCTCTGCTCCTTTCTCCAGTTACTCTCTATGGAGCCACACTCCCGGCTGCTCCACAACTGTGCCTCCCACGCCTTTGCTTCCTCTGCCTGGAAGTCCTCTGCCCCCTGACCTGCCCTTGGTCACCTCCTTCATTGTCACCTGGGTTTTACCTACAGGCTGCTTCTTTCCCAAGTCCTTCCACAACTCTGTATGAAACTCTTACTGCTGATCAAACTCGTCTCCTTGAATTCTTGGCAGTCTCCCCTGGCATCCTGTAAGTCAGTAACTGAGGGACTTTGTTGTTTTACCCTATCATAACCCAGTGCCTATAACTGTGACTTGTACCTAGAAATACTATACATCTGCTGAATAATCTTCAAAAATATGTTTAGCAATGATCAGCTGTGCGCAAGGAATTCTGCTGATTCCAATGTCAATACAGTATTCCCAATTTCAAGAATAAAAGTATCTCATAGTTATATAATGATTACTGTGTGCTGGGCACACCCCAACACCTGTACACCTTTTCACTTCTTCAAATCCTCAATACTTTACAGCTGATGGCAATCATTGCACCAAATCAACTGATTGGCAATTACGAATCTAGGATTTGAATCCAGGCAGTGGAGGTGTCAGTCCCTGTTATCTTAATCAGGAACTAAAGATGGAATGAAAACTCGAGCTAGGGCTCAACTAAGCAAGTGAGTCACTTATGGAATTGGAGTAAGGAGACAGCAAGCAGGTGTCAGGTGAGAGTTATTCGCAGAAAGCGGCAAAACTTCACCTGGTGACAACGTGTCTAACCAGGTGGCCACAGGGAAGGAATGATTTTACACTTAGAAGTGACTCCCACCCACGTCAGGGCCAATTGATGAGAGCCTGCGAGTGGGAGGGAGTTTTCATTCGGTTTGCTCAAAAAGCTGGTCAACTTGACCTTTCTTCTCAACGGAGGCTTCCTACACTTGACTCTCAGGAGCACAGAAGTCTACATTTTAATTTTCAATTCGCAAACAGTAACCATGGCTACAAATGGTCTATTGGCTTGTCTCTGTATTCCCAGCCTTTCCTTCTCTGGTTTGGGTAAGAAAGGCAAATGGCTGTGGGTGAGAAGTGTGCAGGCAGCTGTGGGCGACACTTCGGGAGACAGCTATTGAGGCGCCCACTTGGGAGACCTTTTCCATGGAGGTTGTAGGAAGCGCCTCCTCGACTGCTCCAAGCCCTCTCCAAGGTGACCTTCTTCACCTGACCCGTCCTGCTCACCATGGTGGCTAGTGCTCCCCAGCACCCAGCCAAGTCGCATGACTGGTTTGTAGCTTCAGCAGGGAAAGTTTCCTGTCTAGGAGCTCCTGGCGCTCTGCCCAGCGCCTGGGAAGGGCACCTCCTTGCGCCTCCCTTCTGGCGCCCTTCTCACCCGGGCTAACTTTGTGCCGCACTGTCCGGGCTGGAGCTGGGCGAGTCTGAGCCCTGGGCAGCCAGCAGCGCATCTTCTGCTAAAGACCGGGAGCGGAGCCTGGAGCTCCTGCCCAGGGCGCTGCGCCGCAGGAAGGGGTCTGGGCCGCGCCCACAGGATCGGGCAACTCTCACTCGCTAGGGGCCCTGCCCAGCCTAAGTCACGTCGGGTTTCCTAGGTCATCTGCTCCGTCACAAGAGGTGGCGCCCCCCCGAAACCCGTGACTCCACAGCAGGTGGCAGCGTTTGCGTGAGCGCGAGGAGAGGGGAGGGGAGAGAAGGGGGCGCCTGGCTCTCGGGTGCAGCGCCTCGCGGCTTCCCCGCCTCCAGCGCCCCTGCCACCCCGGGCCCCGCGCGCCCTCGCCACCCCGCACCGCTCAGCGCCCTCTGCGCCCCCCGCCGGCCTCGCGCGCACCTGCAGCCTCCTCGCGCCCTGCCCGCCGCCGCCGCCGCCTCTGTTTCCAACCGCGGACGCCCGGGCCGAGCGGCGAGCGCTCAGGAACCAGACCCCGCGACCGACGTCTTGGCCGGCGCACCCCCGAGTCTCCCTCCTGCTCTCGGTGTCCGCAAAGATGAATGTGCGGAGGGTGGAAAGCATCTCGGCTCAGCTGGAGGAGGCGAGCTCCACAGGCGGTAGGATGCGCGAGCACGCGGGCGGGCGGGCGGGCGGGCGCCGGCTCCCCCTCCGCCTTCGCCTGCTCGGACGGGGCAGCCCCTTCCTCCGCGGCTGGGGGCGGGGGGGGGGCGCTTGTTGCTTTCGCTTGTGAGAGAGGGGCTCCCGGGCCCGACGGAAGGGAGGTGGGCACGGTGGGGACAGGCGCCAGGGACACGGTGCATGCAGGCATCCAGTTTGGAAAGAAAGATGTTTGAAGTGTGTTCGCAACTCGCCGGTGGCCGGGTCCCCCGCGAGCCTGTCATACTTTTGCCTTCTCTGAAAATGTCCCAGGTTGTTTATGGTTTTGCCAAATGACTTCCCACCTTACACTTCCTTCCCCAATACCTGAGGATAATGAGCTGAAAGAGTACCGCTCCTCTCCTTCCACTTTTCCTTGATCTCCCCAACATTTCTCCACGGAAACTACATTCTTTGTGCCCTGATAACATACAAGTGGAATCCAGTTTGTGGGATTCTTCGGCGGGAGCGTCTGGCTTGTTTTATTGCTGTCTTCAGTTGAGTACGGTCAGGGAAAATGGATCTTCAGTGACACCTGGGAATAATGTATATACCGTTCAGCTAGGAAAGGTCCTGGGCACTGTGCAGGAAACGAGGCTTTCAGAGAAATGTGCAACGTTAGAAGCAGGGAAAGGAACTGTTCTCGGAGTTGAGTGGGACCCAGGGTGAGGCGGGGGAGCGTGCCCTCCCAGCCAGCGGGTCGGGTCGCAAGCATTTGTTTCTAGGTGGCTGTGATGTATGCAGAGATTTTAGAGAAGCCATAAATAGGGTGAAAGTGGTGGTAGGGAACACGAGCGTGACAGAGACAGACATTTCCCAGGTTATGTAAGCGCAGGGGTCACACGTGGCTACAGTGTCATTTGAGTTTACAGGGTGGAAGATCTGGCCTCGAGGACAGGAAACTTCTGAGGAAGGTGGTTTGGGTACCTTTTTCAGTATCCAGGGAAAGAAGTTATTTCAACAACCGAGTCTACCACCTGAATCTATGGACAGGAGAAATGAGCATCCTATCTTTCCCCTCTAATAGTTAAAAGCATTCTAACAAGCAGGACACTGGTTCCTTCTGAGGATGAGGGGTTAAGAGTCATGCTCCTTTATAGACCGGGGAAAACACTGTCTTTAAAAGTGCGCATTCTACTTGTAATAAACGATATTAAAGTTAGTTTTGCCTAAAACAGTAGCGATCCAGTAAAAGAACCAAGTATACATGGAAAATAACTTCTGAGAGATAGTCATCATGTTTAAGGAACTGAATTTTTTAAAAATGACATTTTAAAATTGTAGCGGGCTGAGTAGTTCATGGAGCATGGGTTGAGTCCACAGGGTCTCCATCTTTGCAACTCTTTACGAGGCTGTAGGGCTTGCTGTCCTTAGGGATGTGCTTGTGGGCACAACTGCTAGGAGCTCAGAGCGCAGAGCCTGGCGGGCTGTGGGGAGGCCATCCCCAGAGCTGCTGGCTTGTGTTGTTTGCCTGGTCCCTGATAACAGCTTGTTGGCTGCAGGCAGGATTTCACCTGCCAGATTGGGGCTGAATCAGCTCATCCAGCCTCTACTGTGCCCACAGTGGCCAGAATCTCCAAAAAAGAGAAACACAAATGAAATCACACCTGGGGAGTATGCTACAATGAGAAGATTAGTAATAGAAAAACTTTACTACCATCTCTAGACTCAACATGTGTTCTTTGGCACATAGAAGGAGGCTGATTACATCTTGGCTAAAAATGAAGAGTTTGAACTGATTTAACAGTTGTTTCTTGAATTATAGCCACAAGTTTTTATAACTAATAGCCATAGGATGAGTTTAGTGCAAAAATAGTTCAGAGGATTGTTTTTGTTCTTGTTGTTAATGTTAGAGAATGATGCCACTGAATCTGAAGTCTGTATTTTCATCCAATGTATGTTACAGCACTGTGGTCATTTGGGCTCAGATTTGCGGTCTTCATTAGTCTGGGATATACAAGGCTGATTGGCATCTTTAAAGGCTTAAATTGACTTATCAGTTATTGTTTGATGACAACCATGCTTGACCTCTTTCTCCTTCTCTGCTGTGTTTGAAGTGACAGTGGTACCTGGATTCATCAACTTAATTCTTAGTCAACTTAATTCTGCAAGCAGAATGGTGGAGGAGTTGAGCTCATGGGCCACGCCACCACTGTGTGACTTTCTCTTGGAATTACCTGGAGGACAGGAGTGATCCGATGACTTGATGGGGCTGAAACAAAATTAACTGGAGGCTCTAACTGCGAGATACATGTGAAGCTGAGAGAGAAATAAGGAATTAGAGAGACAGGTGTGCTGGTTCTGTGAGTAGATTTTGAGTCAGAACCCTGACAAAAATGGTTTGCTGAGAGGCCAAGAAAAAAATGACATGAAACTGAGAGTAGAGGGGAAATTTTGGAAATGCTCAGAGCAGAATAGAGTTGTACTGCTAAAACTTTATACTCATAGAACTAAATGATCATTCCTTGTTCCCTTTTCAACAAGTAAAAACCTTTTAGTATGTTTAGAAGCACCCATTCTAAGCCATGGTAGTTCATACTATTAATGCTGCAGGGAACATAAGATGGACAAGTTACAAATGACCATAGAGAAGTAGAGAAGGTTTCTTATAGACTAGAGTGCTCAGACTTAGCCTTTCTTGTATTAACTTCACATTAAACCCAAGCCTTGTCCAGAATATATTTTTCATGTCATTATCTCTTCCCATTATTTTGCTCCCCTGCTATAAAATCAAACATAATCCTGCTACCAATAGAGAGATACAGGGAGATAATAATTCAACCATACATTTGAAAGAGAATCAGAAATAAGGTCAGAGAAAAAAAAACTACAAAATTATTCATTGGTGTCCTTAATTTGTGCCATCTAGCTTAGGGATGGCAGATGTTTTCTGATGTAATCTACAACGAAGAGTGGGGAGGAAGCACACGTCTCTGTAGTGTGAAAAATCTCTTCAATTTTGAATTGTCATTTGCTGGAATGTGTTGTGGTATCTCCTTATGTTTTATGTTTATTAAGGATAGAGCAAAATAAAATTAACAATTCTGCATGAGTAATAGTCAAAGAAATAACATATTCTGAGCACTGATAAAGCTTTTCACTATACAAGGTATTATTCTAGTTTTTGACATACAAATGGAAGAGAACATTAGACAAATGGATTGAGTCCAGGATTCCCACCCCTGCTTTCTGCACTGTACTTTCCACCCCCTCCTGCCAATGATTATATGGTCTTTCATAAAACAGCATAATAAGGGCTTTAGAAGTCAGTGAGCCATACAATATAAAATATGTGTGCAAGATTTGTGCAGAATTGTACACATGATATGGTTGCTTCTTTGGAGAATTTTCTGGGGTTAAAATATATGGTCCTTCTTTTTTGTGTTTCCTTTAGTTGTTTTCCTTGTCCTTTCTAGAACATGAGGGTAGTAATGATTTTCATTATTTCATGGTACAGTGTGCTTGTTACTTAATAACCTCCATTCTTAGCAACTATTTCAAGCATATGAAAGTGTGTGTGTGTGTGTGTGTGTGTGTGTCTGTGTGTGCAAGAGGGACAGAGAGATGAGACAGGGAGCAAGAGATGTTTTGTTTATTCACAAGACCATTACCATTCTTAGAAATGTTTTAAAGTTATGTGGTTGCACCTGTTGCTACAAGTTTATTCACCTCTGGGCACTGAATCACTCATTTAGTATTATGAACTAGTTATTTGCTTTAAGGTTCTACTGCATTTTTTCATAGGCTGCATAACTCCCGGTGAAACTTTTGTGACTTATGCTTTTTGCTAACATTTCTTAGCTGATTGTGAGCTTTGAGAGAGCCGAGGAGCTGTGTTTCGCCCACTGTCTCACATGAGGTCTATACGTACTGTTGGCTCAACAACAGGTGTTAAATGGGTAGGTCTTCTTTGCCTGCCCTACCAATGAGTTATCTTGTTTCCTCTTGCGTTCCTCATGTTCCCTTTCTGAGCACCTTTCTATTCTTTTGCCTACTCCTTTGTGCAACTTGTTAATTGTCTTCTTTCTTTATACTTCCTAATCAAACTGTTGTTTCAATTTTTATCTCGAAGTGAAGGTTCCCTTAGTCTATAGTGTTTCCGAGTGCTTTGCTCCACTACTGGGTACACACTTTAATGCCCTCATGGTCAGACACATCAACAAGCTTTAATTACATCAACGGGATGGAAAAGATGTATTTCCTTTAGAAACAACTTACCATGCAGATTTTGCAAATGGTAGCATCGTTTTTTGAGGTGTGCAGATAAAAAGAAGAAAACATTCCTTCTCCAAAGTTTTCCTAATTCTGTCTCAAATAAGAAACCACAAGCTACTGTTCTCCCTTGGGTTGTTCATTCTTTCAGTTACCAGGTCACCATCCACAGATAAGTTCTGACCCTTATTTCCAGCTCACAATGGCTGCATCTTGTTTTGCAACTAACATTCCCTACCCAAAACCTAGTACATTTACTAAAATCTGACTTAAATTTTACCATCTTCCTATGCTAAATGCTTTCCTTTACTTATACTTTTAGAAGTAAACACACTTCTGCCTTAGACTGATACTCCAGCCTTCCATAATATGGTAACATAATGTGGTCTTTCATTCCATCATTGTCTTCCATGACCACTTCTAGGAAGATATCTTGGTCTAATGAAACTGGATTAATCTCATGCTTTACCCATTGCACAGAATTAATTTCCTGCTATGACGTTTCCTGATAAAACCCACATATCCATCAGACCCAACTCAAATACAGTCTCCTGCTCATGCCGTTTTATTCATTTCTCCTTGATGATTTTACTCTAATGATTCCCCACAGAATCATTCATTTACTATGCATAGAGTGTTTTATTTTATTTCAATCTAAATTTCAACAAGAGGATAAAGTAGGCCTGTCTGTCTAATTTGCAGCTATTAGATTATAATTCCTCATTGGCAAATACCATACCTGAGTTACTTGTTTTTATAACCCTAGTCAGTACTTGCACATTGCTTCACAAACTAATAGCTGCTTCAAACACTGTTACTGAATTTAAATCATGTTGCCCTAAGGTAGACCTAAAAATAACCCCCAATTATAATTTATGCCTGATTCCCTGTTACTATGTGCTGGAAGGCGTTCCCCCCTTGTCCTTTCCATTCAGAAGATCAGGGCTAATAATATAGTAATAAGGCACCAAGGTCAGTTTCCTCTGAACTATAAATATTTTGACAAAGTGACAGTGTATCATTTCTGAGGAAGACCTTAATAGGTGCTCGGTGTTTTTTGTGTAGTTAGAGAAATCATGAATACTGTGTCTGGAAGTTGTTCCTGAGACTGCCCCTCACCTTAATACCTTCCTTATCTGTCACCTCCAAAATCAGTAGCGGGGGTGGGGGGGGGGCTTGAAACGTTATCACCGCTCCTGATCCCTTCCCACCATACAGTTAAGACAGTGGCAGAAGTATTTGGTTTGCCCTGAAATAGGATTGTGGTTTCTATACTGCTGTGAATCATACTTCTGAACATGGTCTCCTCCAACATTTCCTATCCAGTGTCTACACATCTGAACTACCACAACTGTCATTATTGTCATCAGTGTCATTATTGTCATCAGGTGATCAGTGCTTCTATGATTGCAGTGACTGAGAGAGAAGGGAATGATTAAAACTTAGAAGTACCATTCAGAGCCTACACATCCATCCATGTTCTTTCATCAGGCCTTAACTTGAAAATCAGGCTACAGAGAGCAGACAGTGACGAGTTTGAGACAGGCTTCGGCCCCATCTTTCCTACTTGGTGTCTGTATCTCTTTTTCTCTTGTAGCTTCTTTATGATGTGATGCTCCATGTGCATATGTATGCATGTAATATTAAACAGTCCAGCTAAAGGGACAATCTTCATTTAAACATAAAGGCTCTCTGCACTGTGATGATTTAAAGAACAATTGGAACAAGAATACCTATGTAGATTTTTCCATATTGTGCGGTTAAGTTTTCCTGCTGGGTGAATACAGCCGTGGTGGTTGAATGGCTGATTCATTTTAAATAGGTTATTGTTTAAAAACACGGTGGTTATATTAACGACACTTGTGAAATTTCGCTCCCCTACATACTCCACCCTATTACTTACTTAGGCAAAACTATGTATTCAAGATAATTTGTGGCACGAGTTTATGATTTTTGGTCTACATGAAGTTTGAGTATGTTTAGAGAAAGTCCCCTCTTGTACAGGCAGCATCTGCTCATGAATAGTGAATAAAATGTCTTCAGGGAATTAGAACTGGCATTTTTCATAGGTCTTTAATTTTAAAAGGTTTTGGATGAAAAATACACTTTCATCTCCAGATGTCAACACTTCTTAATATTTTGAAGGATCTTTGGAGTGAAGAAGTTGATTTAAGAAATGGCATTATTAGACCTGAATGAGAATCAGAATCAAATTTGACTTGATACAATAACTACTGTAGTCTAAGGACCATCCTTCCCTCCTGACTCATGTCTTTTCTGTAGCACTGTCTGCATATTGTGTTACAGATGCTGACTTGTTCCAGAAAGTGCCCCCAAATCAGATTATTTTGTTTCTTTATAAGAGAAGACATGACTTTGAACTATCGGTATGACATTTCATAATACTACTGGGCAAACACAGCACATGTGGCTTTTAAACTGATCCCAAGCTCAGAAAGGATGTTTGGCTAGGGGTTTTGTTTTTGATTATAATGTAGTGTACTTAAATGCAAGCTTATTAGGACAATCTGAAAAAAGCTGAAACTATTGAAGCCAATAACTAGTGTCAGTGTTTTATATAGGTCAAGAATATGGAAGGTACAAGCAATAAAAATAAATAAAATGGATAAGAAAGTCTTACATTATGGTTGTACCAACAGGTAGAGATTCACACCATTTTCTCAGCCATTGCATCATGCAAACTGAGGCTCAGGTAGGTATATTTGTCTAATAGCTGCAAGGAGTTCAAAAACAAGACATGAGACAACAGCCAACGATAATGTAAACCTAGCAAATAGCTGTAAAATGATTCTGTCAAAAATAGTCTTAATACCAAGTTTAATTTGTAGATAATTTTAATTTAGAGAAATTTTAATTTGATTTAGAGAAATGAGAGCAGATAGAAATTGTCACTGGCTGTAATGTCACCTTTCCTTTCATATGTCATCTGTGCAGTAGTAGAAATTAAGTGTGCTTGTAGCTTATAGGAATCCAGTGATGATGAAATGAGATTAAGTCAGCAAACATTCACAAAGATGCTGCCTGGTGTTAGGATGACTGAAGTGAGGGTTTTACCTTAGTAGAGCTTATTGTTGTTTATTCAAGACATAGTTACTGAATTTGCACTAGGTAATTGTCAGTAATGGGGGGGGAGATGGTTAAACATGTTTGTTTGTGTGATGGCACCAGAGCTTCTATTGCAGGCTTTCCCACTTGGCTATATCCCCAATGCTTTAGTTAAAAAAAATATTTTAAGGCAGGGCTTCCCTAAATTTGTAAATTTCCCAGACTTGGCCTCAATTTATAATGCAGAGTACTAGAATTATAGGCATGTGCCACTGTGCCTGGTTTAAACACGTGTCTTTAAAAGTCCCCATTCCCATGATGAATGAGATGGATGTTTAAGAGCAATAAAAGTGAGATGGATATTTAAGAGCAAGATTACTTCTGATTGGTACAATTGTCATCCCTTTCCAGAAGGAAGTACGCGCTGATATTGAACTTCAATTTTTTCTCTTTGGGGTCTTTCAGAATTAAACTATGAAAAGATCTGAGCTTGAAATTATGTTTGTATTATTGTCCATTTTCTTCTTGCTTTCTATTTTTGAATTACAACATGTTTTATCTAGCAATCACTTAAAGGCATTGTAATGTTATCTAAGCCATTGAAAAAGAATTTTTAAGTTTCTCTAATGCTGGGAATGTATAAAGAAAAATACTTTTTGCATAAAATAAGTAAGATTTGGAAGCTTGGAGAGTACAAAGTGAATAATAACTTCTGTTGAAAGAAAATGATAAAGGAATTGAACATGCTCACCTCATTTATTCGTAGCATAAATAATAGTCCAGTAAAACAGAGGCACTTAAAATAAGTATAAAAATTTAAAATTAAATAGAATATACAGCCCTAATTTGTAAATTGAATTATGTAGAATCAGTCATTTATTGTGTGGTTATGATTGTACCTTAGCCAGTACTGCAAGTGCTTGTAAAAATTAAATTTTGTTAACTAATTCTTTCCATATCATGTATTTCCATAAAGTTCCTGTGGTCACAGCTTGGTCTTTTCCTCCCATGATGCAGAACACTGTATTGCAGCAGGTCATTACTCTGTCCCTCTCACTCATGGTCCAGTTTCATTGTCACTTTCGGCTGAAGTTGTGCTCTCCGGGGGAGCCGGCACAGCCTATGATGTGCGTGTGTACTCTCTTAATTTGAAAACTGCAAGGAGGGAAATCTTAAGAGGCAAATATAAAATAATGAGATTTCAGAACAAGGCATTGGAGAACACGGGAAAAGGACAGTTGATGTTGTGGACTAAAACAGTTATCTAGAGACATTAAATGGGGAAATTCCCCTGCTATTTGTTTGTAAGAAAATAAATACATTTTGAATGGAGGAATAGTTTGATGGATAGTTTTTTAAAGGGTCACACATCTAGATTGTAAAAATGGGAGGTAATAAATACCAGCATGCTGGATATAATTTAAACCCAGGATTTGCTACTAATCATTAGATACCTCCTACTTAAATAAGTTTCGGGTGTCACTTCCAAATAAACATTAGTTGTTTAAAAACTAGTTTTTCAAAGTTATTGTTAATCTCTCAGAATAAGCACCAATAATGGGAAACACTATAAGCACTACCCGGGGAAGGTTGAACTGTAGAAATAAATTGGAGGACGTATTGCAGTTTTACGCACAGTTCCATTTATCCCCGAATTCCTGAGCATGAGATTGTGGTTTTTCATAAACATCATTGAATTTTAAATCTCAGTGAGTTACAACTTCAGCCTTGGGCAATTTGTGTTCTGGGTTTTTTTTTTTTTTTTAGAAATAATGTTGAGGTTGCTTTGAACAATCATTTATTTAAAACACATTTATCAATCACCTACTGTGTGAGAGACACAGTGGTAGTAGAGTAAATATTTGACAATATGAAAAGCAAGTTGATTGTTTGGGGAATAGGAATTAAAGCTGTCATGCATCATTCTTGTCTATGCCAGAATTCAGCTTCACCTGCATGGTGTTAGTTACAGAGAGCATGGCGTTTCCCCATCTTTGAAGACATTTGCCAGACAGTTTTCTAGGATTCAGTTGTGTATGTGTAGATGAAGGATACTGTTACCTGAAATGCATGACTTTTAGGAAATAATAAAAACATATGAAATTGACCGTAATCCCATGCGGTATTATGTAATATTGGTTTCTCAAAATTGTATATAATGTTGAAAAATCAGCATTGACCTATAGACTAAATTATGCCCTTACATTCCCATGCTAATTGGGGCTTTTCCAAGTGTGAGCCAATTCATTCTCTCATAGAGCATATACTGAGCTTTTGGGGATATTGCTAGGTATTGACTAAAGGATTGGAATGCAGAGATGAAAAGTATCCCACGAAAAACCTGAACCTCATTCATACAGCAGACATAAAAGACGGAAAGTGCAATGTGAGAAATCTTGTGGTAGCCCAGAGCAGCAGGTGCTTTTGAAACTGATATGAGTCATAGCATGCTGATTTTTCAGGGTCAAAGATGACTGCTCAGATTGGATGAGACTGGAGGATGAGAATAAAATTTCCAGGGAAAGATGGCAGGTGGGATGGATGATCCATGTTGTCAGGTAGGGATGTTAGTTTCAAAGTCGAGGTCAAGGGAACAATTGGTATAGTCAGGAAACCACAGAAGGTTCTCTGTGGTACAGTGAAGCTGTGGGGTAGAAGACAAGAGTGGGAGAGGGAGGCTGGAGAGGGCTGTGGGAGCCAGAGCTTGCACTAGGAGATAAACACAGCAATGTAGACAGAAAAGGTGAAACAGCACACAATGAGACCACTTTGGTGGTACTATGGGCAGACATATCGAAGAGCATCGTAAGGCACTGAGCATGTGATAAAGAATAAGAAGGATATCTGAGATAGGAACAGGATTTGATGAGTCCTCAAATGATAGGTTGTCACTGAAAAAGGACTTAAGAAATATCCTGGGATAAAAGCTACATTCCCAGCTTTAGCAACTGCTGGTGGCATCAATTTAAGAAGAGGGGAAGGACACTGGATGTTTAGTTGAAAGACAGTGAGATCAATATTGAATGTATAAAACTGAAGGCCTTCTGGGATATCAAAGCAGAGATGACATCAACAGGTATCGACTTCTGTGAGTTGGAATGAAAGACTGAGATAAGGTTTGGTAGACAGTGGGGAGCCGGTTGAATGCCACAAAGAGGGACAGGATGAGACACAATGTTTGAATTTTGCATAGTGGTGTAGGCTGCATGCTCAACAGGCATATCGAGGTTGTGGCATTAGTCTAGGCAAGAGAAAAGAAGTCCTTAGAAGAGGGTAAAGGTAGTGAGAACAGAAAGGTAAGTGAGCTGGGAAGCAGAGACATTTACCAGAAAGGATGCTGGTGATTTGGGTGTCTTATGACAGTTTTGAAAGGCAGGGGATATAGGAAGAACAGATTTTGAAGACAAAATAATGTATTCATTTTTTTAGGAATATTGATGTTTAAGGAGCTAGGAAAATATCCAGGTCAACCTGTCCCACAGGCAATTGAAAATACAGAGTTCAAGTTTAATTCATTTCAGAGAAGCTTGTTTTTAAGTGTCCAACACTGTGATGGATGGATGTTAGGAATATAGAGATGAATGAGACACAGTCCCGCTCCCAAGGAGCTGTCTGTCAAATGGAACCAAGAACCCAATTCTGTGAATTTGTTGCAGGGAGATAATGGGAGATCAAGTCATGAGGTAGAATCTAGAGTTAGATTCATAATGAGTAAGGACAGGAGATGAATGTGAAACCAGGCAGACTGTCATAGCTGGGGAAGAAATTGGATAAGAGAGTAGTGGAGGTCAGTGCCTGACCCATGACAGACTGAGATGTGTTCACCAATAGAGGATTAAAGAGTTTCCAAAATACAGAGGTGGTCAACAGAGTGAGCTATGCAGGATCTAGGTGGCAGATGGGGAGGGTGGCAAAGGGTGAGACTCCGTGCTCAGGACAGGGATCAGATACCATGCCTGCTCCTGTGCCACCAGCAGGCCACTCTGTGACCTGGTTTCTTTATGTGTGCTGTGCCCCGACTGTGCTTGCTGCATATTTGTGTGCCTTGTGTCCTCACTTCCTTCGGAGTTACATTAAAATGTGATCAGCTCTGACGACTTCATCAGAGATGTAACACCTCCTGCATCTCCTAATTCCATTGCTAATTTCCTTTCCTTCATGGCTTTTACATAATTTAAAAGAAAAGTATTTCTAATATCTTTGTATGCTGAACCACTATGTGTATACTATATGTATGTGCAGTTGTCTCTTAATTTTTTAATATGTTGATTTTCTAGTATTTTTCCTATTTAAATGTATTGAAATGTGTATTGGGCTATGAAGCAATGAGGAGAACCTATTTCACCAAGGTGCAGTATGATCAACTGAACTAATATATATGAGGTGCTTAGCACGGTGTCTGTAAAATAGGTCCTGATAAATGTGAGCAGTAGTAATTTAGTTATGTAGCCCGAGAAAAAGTTGTTTAGTCCTAAGGATGGGAAAGCAGAAGAGTGGAAAGGTTGGGAACATGTGGAAGGGGTGGACATAAGGATGGGGTGCTTGCTGTCTTGAGAGGATAAATCCAGTCCTATAGGGTGAATGGGGAATTTCACTCCAGCTAGTCACTGGTAAATTAAGGTTCAAGAGATTAAGAACCCTGCCCAGTTAGAGAGAGAGACATATGACATGAAAATTGCAATAGACAAAGCTCTGTGAAAGTCCAAGCACCTATCCTGCAGGTTGGTCAGGGTCAAAGCAAATACCCACATGAGATGGGGCTGGAAGGTGAGAGTGGTTGTGAGGGAGCCAGTGACTGGGATGGTGGGGATATGAAGCAAATTGTGTGAAGAGGGACATCTTTCTCTGCACTCTGTACTCTTTGTTTTTCTACTCTCCTGCCTGGACAGATCAGGACTGAGCGAGAGTGAAGGGTGACTCTGGGATGAGTTGACATTGTTCTTGGAGATCTGGACTCAGCCCAGCAGTCAGTATTTGTTGTCCTGTTTGGAAGCCTAGGAAGATAAAGACAAATGAGTTGAAAAGCTTTCTGCGGGTTTCTGCAGCAAGTTTCCCACCATTGGTACCAGTTAGTGATCCACCAGGTAGCAGGCTGCACAGAACGATGTGGTGGGCTAGCAGGTGAAGCACCTAGTCACTCAATGACTCTTAAATTACTGCCTGAGCTTCAGCTACTGTCAGATCATGGTTGCATTAGAATCTCATGGGAATGTGAACTCTTATGGGAACTGCACATGGGAGAGAACTAGGTTCCTGGTGTAAAAAAATATTTCCTCAAAATCAGTGCCTAGGAAGAGGGAGCCTTTATACAGAGCTTTGTGAGCTGGGGAGAAACACCTTTGGCTATTGAGGAGGTTGAATGCAAGTGAAAGTAACCTGCAGAGCACCTGTGTCCTTGAGGTAAAAAGTCTGGGGCACCCCAGTCGTTGGAAGCACAGGGTGCCAGCAAACTCTGGAGGGATGCGCCTCATCCTATGCCATGCCATGGAGTTACTGTGGACTTACACAGCTGCCCTCCTCCTTCCTTTATTGCTTGGTCTGTGTCTGCCTCTCCAGTGACTTCCATGGATCCTGGGCCCAGGCAGTGTTCCCGAGACCAACCATGAATACACACTGTATTGTGAGCAGTGGAATCCAACAGTCCTTCTTCCTGCCAGAACAAGTCGTGCATTCTTTTTATACTGTTTCTTAATGAATGCAGTTTTAATTAATTTACAGTGTCTGCCAACCCAGCACAATGAGATGGAGCATGCTCTGAGACCCCCAGGGGCACTCAAATATTAGTCGACAAATGGATAATGAAGTGACTTTCAGTGTACTGATAAAAGCATTCAAGTATTGTTTTAACTGTAGATAACCCTATATTTCTGCTGTTGCCAAATGCATTGGACAAATATTTGAGGAACTCTTTCTCTCTCTCAGTTCCAAGACATGTTTCTCTTAATTTTATTCCAATCAGCACATTTATTTAGCACTTTACTATAAGTCAAATGTTTTATTGGGTGGTTGGGGGATACAGGTATCTCCTCTGTCCTTGAAGATGAGTGGAAAAGGCGAAAGACCATGACCAAGGCAGTAGACATAGGCTGAGAATTTCAGAACAGCGAGTCCAGAAGGCTATTCAAACATGTAAGCAAACACTGTGTTATAAGTAGAAAAGAAATGCTAAAAAGCAGTGAAGATTAAATTGATACTTAATTTTTACTAAGAAGTAAGAACAAGGGGGGAATATGTACCTGAAGGATGAGGAAGGAGGGAAATAATGATACAGATGTTGCTAGAGGATACACAGTGTTCAGATTGTGATGGGTTAGAGTTTTGTTATTGTGCTGCATACTATGGGCAATGAGGAGAAAGCAGCAACTTTTATGCAGTGGAATGAGACCTTGGGCCCCATCTCATCATCTGGACCTGCTTCCTGCACCTAACAGAAAGCATGAGGCAGTTGTCTTGGTGATCCGCAAATTGAAGACCACTGCTTCACGCTGCTCACTTTTTGCAACCTGGAATCATCTTCTTATCCTTTCTATATATGTGATTTTTCATCTGCATTTCTTCTTCTTTCTAGCCTATCATCGGATATCTGACTTTGGTCTGTTCTTTAGAGTTCCCTGCTGGTCATCTGGTATATAATTCAGAAGTCTCCTGAATTTTGATCTCATACACATGCCTGTAAAATTTGGGGGCATATACAGATATTTTAATACATTCCTTCATACATTATACACGTGCATTTACAGAATTATGCATAGTCATTAGTAAAGTTTAACTTATTTTAGTTAATAGTAGATATGATAGAAATAGGAATATTTATATTCCTGTAGCCAAGCATGCATATATAGTGGCCACTACACTGAGCTCAGGAGACCACTGTTCTGTTTCATGTCATCCTTAGAGATCACTTTGTGAATAAAACTTCCTCCACTGATTGACCTCAAATTTGACCTCTATCAACACACCAGCAAAGTGGTACAAGTAACTTCTATGCATGCATTTCTCTTTTGCTAAAACAAAGACAAAGTCTAATATACTGGAATTTAAAATTCAATTTGGTTAGGCAGAGATCTATCAGAAATAGGAAGTTTTCTTACCAGGCTTCCTCCCCATATATGTATGTGTTCATCTGTACAAATGTCAAGTGTTAAAGGAGTAATACTAACTTGCAATGTTGTTAACCATTCATTTTTCTGAAGTGCTTCTGGCCAATTGCAGTGTTCCCATTCCAACTGAAAACTTATCTTCATTGTCTAGATTCTGTTTTGTGCTGGTGCACTCTGTATTTCATGCATGATGGATGTGCCAATTCCAGAGAGGCCTCACTCTGTCTGCAAATGTGCAGAGATTACATGAGACACACATATACCACTGCCGAATAAATTTTAAAAAGGCATATGGTATAAGTTACAGCAATAACATATGTGCATTTTCTGACTCAACCTTGGCAAGCTCATCTGGTATTTCTATAGTTCTTGAATCCTTGCAGTAAGGCTCCATCACCTTCTCATTTATGAAACCCTGAGTCGACACTGTCTATCAAACAATAATGCACAATTACAGACCTTCCTTGTAGAAAGGTTCCTACAAGCCTTCATGGGAAGAGACCATTTTCTTCAAATTGGTTCTATTTTAATTATTCAGATTTCCCATTGTAATTGTATATGCTGGGGCAAAGAAGTGAAGAGTGGGCTGTAGTTAGAAAAGATGAAGAGTAATGATGTACAGAAGGCACTACAGTAACAGTTCCCCAGTGGCCTTACCGATGGTTTCAAGTAATGTCGTCAAACCTTGACTAAATGGGTCACAATTTAGTTGTCTGAAATTTAGAGTCTAAATGTCTACAGACCTTATTGTGTGTTGCATATCCTATGAATCTAGAACAGGATTTTCTGATAGTAAATTCCAAATGTAAGTTAATAAGTCAGCATAAAGATCTACCTCCTGTTTGCATTCTACTGGGGGTCAGCAATTTACAGATAAGTCACGTTCAGATCAGTATGACTTAAGTCTTAAAATAAAGGTACATGCAAAGGTATGGAAAGAATTACTCACCTAAGAAAGCAGACAACTGCCACCTCAACTAGATCTTAAATATATATTTAATCAATTGGAAGAACAAACTTTTTAGAGAAGTGGTTATCTCTGCAAAAGCTCAGCGCTCTGTGAAAATTCAAACCACATTCTGGAATGCCAAACTGTCCACAAGGCCTGAATATGGTGAGTGGGAAGAGGTGTCCAAAAGCACAACAGAAGGGCCAGCCAAATAGCTCAGCAGATTAAAGCACCTGCTTAGGCAGATGCAAGGGCCGGGAGTTCAATCCCCAGGCCTGCTGTGCTTTCCTGGTAGCACACACCTGTAATCCCAGCACTTGGGAGGCTGTAAACCGGAGGATCACTACAAGTCTGATCTATGCAGCAAGATCCTGTATACCCTGTCCTAAAATACAAAAATAAAATAAAGCAAAACAGAGGAGGAAGATAATGTTAGAGTACTCAGACCCATTTGTGACTGAGGCATTTAATCTACAATTTGTGCAAATCCTTTGCATAGATTTCATCCAAGGAATGACAATCATTTTGTTTGAAAAGAAATCCTTTAAGAAGAGCAGTATATCTTGTGTAGAATATGAGATCATAATTAAAGCAGTGTGGTGGATAGAGACGAGGTGGTAAATTCCAGAGACAGTGTAACAGGTATAGTCAGCGAAACAATATGTTCTGGAATATGAGGAAGACAAATATGATGGAGGAGTTGTTTGTGTGTCTGGCTTTAATCTGCAGAGACGGTCCTTGAGCAGATGGCTGTTTCAGCTTGTACAAGACTGAAATATTGACAGAGAAGGCAGGAGATAGCAAGCTGGAGTGGTCGGCATGTTTCCAGGTCTCAAAAGAGTCTGAAAACACTGATGTGGGAGTCAGTGGATCACAGGTAAAGCCAACAAAGGAGGTCACTTAGGAAGAGAAGAGAGTGCAGAGTGGATTGTGGGAGGAGGCTGACTGAAGTGGATTGTAGGAGGAGGCTGATGAAGTGCAGTAGCCGCACCACACTGTAGAGAGAGCTCTAGCAGAGTCAGAGATGGAACAGGAGGGTTGGAAAAGAGCTGACAGGCGAGAGTAGCACTGTAAATGCCAAAGGAAGGGAGCCTTTCCAGTTCCTGGTCAATTAGCTTAAGTGCTTTTCATGGTTAAGTAAAATGAAAGCTGAAAGGAGTTGGCAGTGAGGAGGTTGAAGCATCTTAAGTGGGACAGAGCCAGGTTGCCATGGGACTGGGTGTGAGTGAGGAGAGGTCAGGAAGAAGCACAGGCTCCAACTTTACCTGGGAGAGGAAGGGTGGGTAGGTTGGCTGTGAAGAACGTGACTGCTGATGGAGTTGTTTTGGCTGAGAGAAGTTTGGGCAGTTCTGTAAAACTGGCCTTGGTAGAGAAGGGGCAGGCTCTTTCCTCTGTGTCACCGCTGTGTCTCGTGTGTGCCACAGGCAGTGGTTATTGTGCCACGGTGCAATCGTCTAAGCTTTAACAGCATAAAAATTCAGAAAGGAATACAGAATAATGAGCACCTGGAATTTTCCTACCTAAAATTGCTAGTTAGTTGTTAACATATTTTCTTCAGGCTGTATTTACACAAAGGAGGTAAAATGTGAGCCGCAAAGGGGATACCTGGATTGTCTTTTAATCCGTGCCCTTTCTGCCTCCTGCCATTAGGACCACTGCCATGAATTTGCTACATGTCCTTTCAGTTCACATTAATTGTCTTTTATTTTCACATATAGGTGTATATTTCAGAAATATAAAATACTTTCCTTGTGTTTTTACAATTTACACAAATGCTATATTTTGTTTTTTTGAAGTAGTGTTGTGTTTTGGGGATCTAGATGAATCGGTGGCCACATTTTATTCTTTCTGTGTGCTGAATGTCGGATGCTCAGTGCTTCATCATAGTGTCTGCCTCCTCCAAGGGATTGACCTGTTCAGGGGCAGGCATGGTTTGCTGGTCAAGTTTGTATTCAAAGTGCCTCAGGGTGTTCTGATGAGGTCATGCAGGGCTGGGAAGGAGTGTTAGGGCACGAAGGCTTTTCTGTGAGACGGCAAAGAAGACGTCGGGTGTTGGGATTACTTCACATTTGACAGCTTTAATATTCACAAGATAAGAGTTAAAGTTATTTTTTAAGAATTTGAGAATAAGAGTTTGAGAAATGTATCATGGGTTTATAAACTTAAGAATAATTAGAAGAAGATCATCCCAAATAAGTGCTATTTCTTTAGGAGCCATGTACTTTCGACTATCTTTGCTTTGGGTATATGAATGGTTCAAACTAGATGACAGCAGCTAGGTGCTGAAGCATTGAGTCGTGTGCCACATGCTTATTTTGTCCTCTAAAAATGATTATTTCCTTTATATTGAGGAGGACATGTTGGCTTATTCATTGATTAGAGAGTAATTCAGAATTTAAATCAGTCTTAAGATTTCTGGAAACCATTCATCTCATTGTCATTTGGGCTGTTATTAAAGATATTTTTATACTGGGTGTGATGAATGAGACAGTTTGTATTTAGTGTAATCTATTTTGTATGTTAATAAACCATCTTGGCTTGTACGCAAGACCATTTGTAAGTTGCCTGTTCTAGTATGAGTATTGTGAAGCTGTCCAGCCATGCCTCAGGGTTCTGGAAGATATTTCAGGGAATTAGGTCTTGCTAGCCCAAGCTCACTGTATAATTCATCACAGACCCAAATTAGAGGTTTATTCAAGATCTAAAGGGAAGAGAAAACTTCATGATGGCTCAAGTAAAATGTATTGAATGTGTAATATAAACGAGGTAGCCTTCCGGGTTCTGAGTGGACACGGAGAACAGGAATCCAAAATTGAAGTTCATACTTTTGCTATTTTCATTATACTTGAAACCCACGGAGGCAGATGGCATCAAGGGGCTTAGTGTGTATTTTGCCCCTGTATGTGCCAGCTTTGTTTGAAGAGTCTGCGTGCTGTAGATCCCACAGCTACATCCTGAATTACTGTCATGCTACAGATTTAGGGACTGAAGCTCACAGAAGCTCGAGATCCTCCTCCTGGTCACACAGAAAGAGCCAAGATAAGTAGGTGATGGATTCAAATCCAATGCATTCATACAAGTTCAAGCCTTTGTCCGTCTTGCTCCTCATAGCTGTCTCTCATATTGAGGTTGAAGAATAATATGTATTCCATTGTAGTTCAAAACAAGGTGATATGAATTCATTACAAAACATGAAAATAAATAGGTAAATTGATCAGGTATAGTTCATTCTCTAGCTATCATGTTGCAAATATCACATCTTGGAGGACTATTGAGATGCTCCAGCTCTACACTGGGTGATAAACTTTAATGAGTTTATCATTAAACATCAACAGATCTTCAGCAGCCATCACCTTTGCCCTTTTCCTAATGTGAGGGTTTCCTTTCCTCTGTTTGTAATTTCTTTTGTGGCTTTGAAGGTGACTAAGTGACTGCTCTTCTTCCAGGAGAGAGCTTTAGGATGAGTGGTGGAGGGTTCCCTTAGGATACTCTTGCTTTGGTGTGACAGACAGAAAAAGGGGCTAAAGAGGCCCGTACATTTTGTACCTGGACTTTGTGACTGGGTAACCATGTACGGCCTAGGGTACCTTGCAGTTGTGAATAAGTGAAAGGCCTTGATGTAGGGAGTTTCTCCTGGTGGTCAGTGGGTCCAGAGTCTTCCCATGGAGCCTACAGGTGGACGCTCTTTCCTGCCCTGGTGAGGGGGAGATGTCACTAACAAAGAATGGTCACAGTGTCTGGGGGCTCTGAAGATGGAGGCAGAAATGGCATGGGTCAAGGAATGTGGGTGGTCGTAGAAAGTAAAAAAGAAAAATGGGTACTTTCCTAGCGCCTCCAGAATGGAAGCTAGTCTTTCTGATGCCTTATTCTTACTACTGCCTGATTTCTGACCTATCCAATTATGACAATGAGTTTGTTTTGCTTTGAGCTACTAAATTTGGTATAATTTATTGTAGCAGCAATAAGTAGCCCTCTGATTATTTTAAGCAACTCACATAGACAAAGGATATGTTTCTATAGTAGATATATGTCTCTTTTTGAGAAAAAAAATATTTTTCTATTTCTTCTCAGCACAGGCTCTTGGAGGTGCCCAGCATAGTAGTAGTGTGCAGTGCATAGCTCTGGAGTTCAGTGGAGGTTGGTTCAGTGGCTACCACATGCTGAAGTTGTGAACCTACAGCTTTTTATTTATGCTTCCTGAGCCTGACATTCCTTGTTGATGTGATGGCTGTTAAGATATTTAGGATTGGGAACTATGAAGTATTTACCCTGGGGAGGTGACTTGCACAGTGGCTGTGTAATGCGTGCTCATGGCAGTGAGGTGGACATTCTGAAGTTTTTTGTTCTTTCCAATTGTTCAGGTAGAAAAGCTACCTGGATTACCATCATCCACAGCTGTACTTTTGGGCAAAGAAATAGTTCATCTCCTATGAAGACTGAGCTTTCTTCTAAGAGATGGAGTTGAAGATCTATAGTAAGGGAGCCAAGGCTTAGGACTAAGAAGAGAACACTAAGGACTGAGTCTCACCATTATTGCTTACTCCCTGTGTGACTGCATTGTCCTCCTTCTTTGTCAAGTGAGTTAATAATAACACTAATGTCCCAGCAATGTTTTAAAAGTTAAAACTGTGTGAGATCATTCATAAGAAGCTTCGAGCAATAGCAATTACACAATGTGTACGGGCTCTGAAGCCTTATTACTAGGTCCATTCAGTCAACTACTTTATATAAACCTCTTTCAGCTTACAAATTCTTTAGTTGACATATATAATTTTGTTCATTCATTATACTAAATGTGGATCATGATAATATTTCTTTGTTTCTTCTGGTCCTGAGAATTGAACCTAGGGCCTTTCCATTAAGCTACATATCCAGCTCTTTTTATTTTTATTTTGAGACAGGGCCTTGCTGAGTTATCCAGGCTGAGCTTGAAATTATGATCCTCTTGCCTTCAGGTTCCAGAGTGATGGGGTCACAGGCATGCACCACTGTCACAGAGACACTTCTTCTGGTTTTATGGATGTGGTAGACAAAACAAAAGGCCAAATGAGCACTTAATTTTTTTCTGACCTAATGAGGGATTTATTAAGACTTAGACCCATGGCAGGTGAAACGGGAATTACAAGAGGTTTGCAGAGGCCATGTATGTTGAAGGTTATTAGGGATGGATGAGCCCACAGTGTGCTAGGAGGTGATGGACCTCAGGATCTTAAAGGATTGGAAGCATTTAGAGAATAAAAACAGGGGCTGGGGAGATAGCTCAGTAGAATAAGCACTTGCCTGGCAAGCACAAGGGCCTGAGTTCAATCCCCAGTTTAAAAAAAAAAATAGAGAATAAAAACAAGAAGGAAAACGATTTAAAATTTAGTTTTCTATTATTAATTTGTTATTTATTATTAATCTGTTTCTCTCTGTTCCTGGCCCTGTTGCATAAGGCAGCATTTGTAGATTCCTCAGTAGTTTGATTGATATCAATTTAAATTAATAGGGAGATGGTGGGTTTGAGGGAGGTGCGTGAAAGAGCCGGGAAAGAGTCCCTGCTGCTGGTCAAGGAGTGATAGAATTTTCTTTGCACCAGACATTAGAGAGCTGTGAGAATCCCTGGGCTACAAGCAGTAGGTGGTCAGGAATAGGGTGCATTGGGGACTGGAGGAGAGTCAGTAGGCCACCGTGCAGAGGAACAGAAGTTCTGACTGTATGTATTCACTGCCTTCTGCTGATAAAGAATTGTGTAAAGTTGAATCAAAGAAGATACATGAAAGTAGTGTCCTTGAGTTTAGTAAGGTGTGATCTTCAAGTTATAATGACAATGTGAGAGGAACAAGTCCCTCCTTCTGTCATTGTCATGGTTTGGGGCATCCTTACTTGACTAAGATGGGAAATGAACACAGTCTTTTCCTCTTTTAGTTTATAGACCTCAACCTCTGACTCATTGATATAACAAGTGTCATTTTTTCTCTGTTGTTATCACTGATTTGTTTCCCTCTGTTCCTGGCCCTGTTGCATAAGGCAGCATTTGTAGATTCCTCAGTAGTTTGATTGATATCAATTTAAATTATATTTATTCATTTTCATGCCATTCTCTACCACTGGATAATAAATTTGCTGTCTCATTTTTCTTTGTATAGCAAAACACTTGGCATGGTAAATATTCCCTGATTGAATGGAGAATTAGCTCCAAAATGTATTTCCTGATTAATCTTAAAACCATGAAGAATTTGACAGAAAGTACTTTTCTAAGCCACAGGAGCTAGTGAAACTTTCAGAAAGTTTCTCTAGTATCTAGAAACCCAATCAAGCTAGCTACCAATATACTAAATATTAATTGCATATCTGTGAAGTGTCTAGGAAGTAGGGATGTTTCAATGAGTGTTTTAGGAAAAGTTCCTGCTCTCCATGAGTATAGATTCCTTTGGA
>NDGN011410146.1:0-11664 GCA_002564285.1 Tympanoctomys barrerae
AAAGTACTAAGATAACACTGTTGAATCAGGAAGCTACTTGCTATGTGTGGCTACCGAGTACTTAAACTGTGTCAAGTACAACTTTAAATGCATCTTAAGTATCAGATAAACAGCAGATTTGTAGTCATGGTTCAAATAAAAAATGATTGCTAAACTATCTAATTGGAAAACAAAATTAAAATAGGGTGTCACTGTATGGTTCAAGCTACCCTTGAACTCTCTATGTGGCCCAGACTGGCCTGGAACTCACAGCTATCCTTTTGCCTCATCCTCTTAAATTCTGGATTACAAGTGTGCACCACTATGCCTGGCCACTCATTGGAACATTTTGTATTGATTGTATGTTGTTTATTATTTGAAACATACTGTCTTAAATTAGTTATACCATTAATTCACCTTTTTCTTTTTAGACTCTATAATAGTTTCAAAAAATATACAATTATGATTATGCAAGTAGTTCTCTTTTTTATTCTTACCAGAATGTGTCCTCTGAAATGTCAAAGATTATCTTATTCTTATATCAAATATTATGTATTATCTTAATCTTAATCTATAGGGTAAAGANCCTCATTTTTCAATCTTAGAATATAGTGATTTGGAGTGCTCATATTAGGGATGAGTCTGATAAATATTTTGGGTGACTTCAGTGACTTTTTCTGTTAAGAACAACCATACATAATTTTCTCAGCAGTAGCCTAAGTCAATGCTTAATGATTCATCTACAGATATATCTTTATAAAAAGTAATCCTCCAAAAAGCTTAGATTTCTTTTGCTTAGAGGCAAAGTAAACTATCAATGGTTTCTTCTGCAGGCATTCAGCTTTGACCTACTGATCCAACTTCTATGTGAAATCAAATCTTTTGTAAAACTTCTCTTTCTGGATGAAGACAAATGATACAATCACTGAAATAACAGAATTGGAGGTGACCGCCTACGCTGCTGGTCAGAATTGTGCAGCCTCCTGTTGCAGCTGTGTGATCGTGAGTCAGTGTGAAGCCAGTGTGTCCCCCTCTACTACCTGTCTCCACAAACCTCAGAATATTATCTACTCAGGAACTAACACTGCTGTAAAAATGTCAACTGTGGTGAATTTCATTGAAATTCTATTCATTGGGGTATGAGGCAAAATAGATGGGAAGGACTTGGAATGCTGGAGCATGAGTAGCAGCAGGGATGGCCAGGCAATGTGACTGTAGGCAAGGATGTTATAAGAAAGTTTATATAGGAAGAACATTTTTCAAGAGTTTAAGGCTCCTGGATACAGAGGTTGTGAGCAAAGGAAGAATCACAAATCTCACAAGTTGAAACGTAAGAAGAGAGGAAACTGGTAGATATTTTGACTTTAAACATATTCCAGTGAAAAATTGATTCCCATGTAGTAAACACCCCGTCTGAATGTCAGATAGTGACTATCAGTGTGCTGTATTTATTAAGGCTGTTTTCCAATATTTCTTTTAATTTCTTCACTTCCTGGAATACAATTGAAAATTTCTTCCTGGCAGTATTGTGGCTCAATGGCAACATGTGATTAATTGTATCCAATGATTTATGTGTATAAAGAGGGGTCTAAGCTAGGACATTTTGTTATTAATGCAAGTCTGTCAATGCTATTTGTACTGCAGGAGGTACCATACACGAAGTTACATTGATTTCACTGCCTTTGACATAATGAGTAGAAACTGACCAAAAGGGGGCTTTCCAAATGTTTTATTTCTTAAAGTGCTGTTTGACATAATAAAAAGCTGTTCAATATAAAAAGCTGTCTAATCCACCAGACTAAAATAATTCCTTGCACACACATCCACATCCACAGAAAGTCCTTAAGAAGTACAGGGAATTCAGTGTCTTAAAATCTAGACTTCATTCCCACTGACCCTAGAAAACAATGCTGCATAGTTTTCTGATAGGTATGGAGGTTCATTCTTTTCTTTCAGCTGGCTGATGTTACTGGGCATTGGATTCATTATAAAGATTATCATCTGAATGATACCCAGACTTCTGGCCCATAAGTGTGAGAAAGGTAGAAAACACAATCCCATTTTCCACGGAAGCCACAGTCACTGAGTTCTAATAGCATGTGCTTATATATCTGTCATAAGAAGTTCTGTTTCCTCTAGAGATGGTGGCACTTATTTTTTTGTGATGATTGGTTGTCTTCAGGACAGTTGATATGATGTCCTAATACCATCACGATCACACCAGCTTTGCTACACTAGCCATTTGTTATGGTTTATGCCTAAATGTCCCCCCAAAGCCTCATGCAGGCATCATGGGCTCCAAAAGTCTACCATTAAATAATTCTGGGATTATGGGTATGAGTGCTCCACCTACCCTAGAGCAGGTAATCAGTATGCAGTATGGGGTGGGCGGGTTGTTCTGCTGCTGTTCATCCCTTTTTGCTCTTGTTTGACTGTTTTCCACCTCCATGAACTGCTGTCCTCTGCCATGTGCCGCTCCACCTTGGAGCAAGCTGAGTATGGACTGAAACCTTCACAAACTGTGAACTAAATAAGCCTTCCTACCTTAATTCTGAGTGTTGTGTATTTCGTCTCAGCAACAAGAAAAAAAGCAACCAAGACACCACTTAACATATATTTTATAGATATTTACAATAATCTATACTGCTCTGTGTTAGTAGGGTGGCATTTATATCTGAGATTCACTGCCATATTTTAGGCAAGGAAAATACTTCTACAGTCTTTTTGTCCTCTGAATGACATTTCAATTTCAAGATAGGGGCTGCTTTATTAGCCCTGGTAACTGGCTGACTACACTGAAACATTTTTTGTCATTGATAATCAGCCAAGTATAGACAAAATAAGAGGACATTGTGCTGCTGAGGGACAGGCTGTGGAAGGGTTAAGCAGCTGAGCACAACACTCTGGGGATGAAATGACACCCTATTTGAGGCAGCTGGGACCTGGACTTTCACTAACAATGACAGAGAAATAAACTGCCAATATTACAGTTTAGACACTTTTTTCTAATTAGCAGGGTTTACTCCTTTGAATGTCTTTGTTCTAACTTCTCAAGGCCTTGTTCATTTTTGTGGACTTTTGGCTCAGATATGTCCTCCACTTTCTGCCCCTCCTAGTTGTAAAGGACCCAATAAGTACGGATGATCAGAGAAAGCTCCAAGAGAGTTCTGGCCTCCCTGAACTCTGGCAAATCATGTTACTCATCTCTTTTTTAAGCCCTTGATGTGTACTCATCTTAACAGAGTAGGAGTCCAGCCAGGCTCCCAATATTGCAATTGGTCCTGCTTGCGCAGACTACAATCTTGGTTATGATATTTTCTATGTCAGCTTAGGAGAACAAATTGTCTTCTATGATTTCATTTTTAAATAAAATAGGATCAATTATCTTGACTAATAATTATTAAGAACAAATGGTTTAAAGAGAACTTTTAAGTAATGTTTAAAGTAACAATTTCTATTGATTTTTTTTTACTCTTTTTAAAAATATTTTGTTTAGGCAGCAATCTAATTTACAATATCAATTTAATTTGTAGATAAGTAAAAACTTTTTTCATCAGATCTTATTTTAAAGATTCAGCTAAATATGGAAATAAATAATTGAGAGAATTTACAAAAAATCAAAGGAAAAATAACCACTTGGGCCTATTATATTATCAGCTAAAAGATATGTTAGCTCTCAATTTTTTTTGACAAATTTAATAGGATTTATTTGAGCAAAATAGTGACTCATGTACTGGGCAGCACTCAAAGCCAGGAGAAGCTCAGGGTGCTTGTGATGTCACAGGTGGACAGTGAGTACCTACTAAAAGAGATGGAAGTTAAAGTACAGACACTTGATGAATCAGAGCCAGGGATSTTCCTCAGTGAGAGGGGTATGGTCAGCTGGTAACCTGTGGCTACCTGAAGTTAGGCAGTTGGGGATGTGCTAAGAGCCCACTATGTGCTGCAAAGATTCAATTTTGAACTTAGATTTTGGCTTGTTACAATGTTGTGAAACTGCATTTGTTACATAAAACTTCAGAGTACAGAGGCACTCTCAAGCCAGTCTCCTCTTGCTTACTTAATTGAAGAAATATGAATGGAAACTTAAAAGAAACAAGGTTCTGTATGACGCAGGAATCAGTCTTCTCAAGCAGAACAGAGAGCATGCCAGACATAGTGATCACGTATATTCTGCTTATGCACGACCTTGTGACGATATTTAGGACGTGATTGTCTTAGAGACAGTCACCTTTGTGTCACACTTGCCTTTCCTCCAGGGCTGTACTAGGTAAGAATCTGTTCCATGTAGTACTTAGCCCCTGGCCTCTTCAGGACTTCTTATTGCAGTTGACCAAAACCACCAGGTCAAATCAGCAAATAAGAGAGGAGAAAGTATTTTCCCATATGATCTAGCAATGGCAAAGGTGAGGTTGACTGGAGAATTTCTCTTCCTTCACCTCTGCTCTTTTTATCTCATTCCTGCAAACCACTCTGCTTGAAGGGCCTCCTGACACTTCACAGCTCACTTCTCCAGCTTTGATCTGTAGCCACAACCTAGCTTTAAAAATTCCTAGGGAAACCGATCTTTTGGGGCAGCTTGATTCGCATAATGTTCTGCCTATACTTCTCACTTTTGCTAATTTAGGACAAACTTTGCAGTTCCAAGGAAGGACTTTTTTATCTTATAATTCTTGAGTTTAGAAACTTGAAGGAGATCATGATGATTAAAAATCAAGGTGGGCATACATCGTGGTATTTTCAGGAGTCTCTAACGGACTAAGTACTTCTAAACCTGTTCTGGCTTTTATACACTACCTGCTTCACTTCATTCACATGGTTTCTTCCACATTCACAGGCTGCAATAGCAGTTGAAACATTCACATCCTATGGGTCTGATTTGCTCTCCAAATTCTGTATTATGTGCTAATTCACTACATTCTCTTGTCATGTATTAAGCATACACACCCACACACATACCCCATATACATACAATATTTTAATTTAATCCAAAGGGAAACAATTATTCCCCAAATCTTTGCTTGATCTCCATATTTTTAAATACCTCCTCAGATCTATTTCCCTGTTGTTCTATTTATTTTTTCAGCTCATTCCTGAAGAAAGCCTCTATCTGTGATTTGAAAGCTTTCCCAGTATCTACTGCAGTGACTAATTTTTCTTCTTACTAATACCAATAATACGATGCACACCAGTACTCTGCAGTGTTTAGATAAGATTCCATGGGGGGTCTAGCCTTTTCCAGCCATTAAAAAAATGTTCAGAATTAAGCATGAGGGCAAAAATTTGGCTCAGCTGACCATTTTTACCACAGGAGATTAGGACACAGTCAAAGCCTTTTCTATAAAAGTGTTTCTCATGAAGGGAGGCATGCAGAGCGCTTCATTAACTTTGAAATACTTCAGAGAGCAAAGTAGAAAGAAAGTATCTTGGAACTATTGGACAATAAGAACACACAAAACCATACACATTACATTAAGTAAAGGCTAGTGTTTGATTTAAAGTATTTATTTAAATTTCTACCTTAGTAAAATGAAGAAAAGATGATAGTTTCAAGAGGAAAGTAAAGTATACTTTTATCAGAAAGTGATCATTTGTGCTTGCTTACTCCTGCCTTCTACTTAAGGAGTTTTAACATCTTCACTCAAAAAGGAGAAAACCTGCTGATAACTCACTATTATAGACTATCAGAATATATTGGGTTATTTTGCTGAATTCAAGTACCTACAACATTTGAACTGGCATCAAGTATGAAAAGGTCTTTTAAAGACTTCTCCAAATATATATATATATATATATATATATATATATATATATATATGGATAGATATACAGCTACTTTCTCTTAGTTCAGTGAGAAGAAAGATTTGTACTAATAGGTTTTAGACAAGATACCATGTCTGCATCTTGTCCTCTGAATAACTATTTCAAAGACAAAAATATACAATGTATTAATTATTGTAACTGTTCTACTAACATTTTCTGAAACTGTCTCATTGCTACTTCTTCCTCAATAAAATTAATTTTAAAAAAGGAGAAGCCACTAGATTCATAGCATGGTGAAACAGGAGGATTAGTGTAATTCATCTTCAAGTTTAGAAAGAAGTGTACAAAGGCTATCTTCTTTAGATGTTATCCTTGGGAAAATTATAAACTTGTTCACCTATCTGAGTCCAAGACTTTGAGATTTTGAAAATATATATTAATATATCATAAGCAACTTAGTAATTCCTGGTACTTCATTTCTAATTCACTCTCAAAGGTCATACGGTAAGCTATTTGACATTTTTTCTGATGGGTTAGAAGTCTTTGTAATTGTTCCTGTGTTAGGAAATATTAACTCAATGATTAAGAATTTTATTAATATTCTATTATATGAAAGCAATAGCTCAGATGCAGAGCAGAAAACTCTTCTATTTTCTACAATAAATGTCCTGACAAATTATTTTCACACATTTTGTTGGGAGGCTTTTGGACTAAGGACTCTCCAGAGCTTGAAGTTTCTCTGTACACAAACAAAATCCACCTCAGTAAAAGAAATGATATCCTAGGCCTATCAGCAAATTTCACCTAAGCCCTTATTAAGAGATCTCTTCAGCTGAGTTTGACCAATCAGAAAGCACCTGCCAAGCCCTGACCAGGATCTTCCTCTGAAGTGACACAAACATTGCTCCTAAGAAAGTTATACAGTGGAGCATTTCCTTGCCTTCTGCATAGACTACAAAAGCATTTTTTTAGGTTTCATTGCTAAAGGACACACCACCTGTGGCCTGGAGGTATCCCATTCATGTGTCACTATTGGCTCCAACAAACAATTTAAATTTTAGCATTAACATCTTTTAACAGTGTTATGAAATATCTGCCCTCAGGAATTAGCTATGTCCTTTCACATGTCTATAACGCAGCTGTTTCTTATACTAGCATAAATAAATGAATGATGTAAACAGAAAACTTTAAATAAATACAGAGCCCAAAATTTTCCAGGATCGGCTGGAGAGATGGCTCAGTGGAATAAGCACTTCCCTGNCAAGCGCAAGGACCTGAGTTCAATTCCAGGTTCCACAAAGAAAAAAAAAGTTCCTGGAATAATTGCATAAAATATATAGGTGAAATCAAATTATTACTATTGTTTTTACACAGTTCATTAAAATTTTAAGTTATATGCCTCTACTTCATTTTTCAATATATGACAAATTTTACAAAAGCAATAGAATATTTGGAAATCTATTCCAGCTATTTGTACATTACCGAGGCTCTGATTCATATTTCTTCTATAATTCTAGGCATTATATATATGCACTACACTATAGGGAGTTATTAAAGATTGATTCAAATTTCTGTTTAATTCTTATTAGTGAAAGTTAATAACATTATACTGTTAAAATAATTAACTGGACCTGAAAGCTAAATATAAAGCTTTCTTAATAGAGGAAAATTAATTCTTTAAATACACTCTAACTTTAAATAGATTTGCTTCATCACAATGTAGGGGAAAAAAGGAATCTATAGTGAATTTGAAGTAAACTTAAAGTTAGTACCTATTTTCCTTGAAAGTATTAGAATCTAAAAACAAAAAAATGGGACTTAAAAGTTTAATCACATGAAATATTAATAACAATTATTTACTTTTCTTGTTCTTGAGATAAAATATCCAACACCCAAAGGTAAGGGAAGAAAGGTTTATTTGGATCATAGTTTGCAGAGGTTTAAGTCCACAGCTGCTGGCTCCAAGGCAGGGTGGTGTTGCAAAGGGGCTTTGCAGAGGCAAAACAGTTCCTGGAAAAGCAAGGCAGGAATACGGCAGCAAGCAGCCAGCAAGCAGCAGGAAGAAAGGACTCTGTTTCTGTCCCTTAGGTCTTATCCAGGCTGCCCACCTTTTGAGCAGGAAGCATTCAGCCTTATGTCTAGCATTACAGTATGAATCAGTCACATTCTTGACCCCAGAATAACCTCATTACAGGCACCTACTAAGAGCCCCACCTAAGACTACGTGAAGGTTTATGGGAACATCTAGATACAGGACAAAACAATGACTTTGGAAAACTACAAAATACAGTTTCAACCTCTCCCAACTCAACTCATAAAATCTCAACACATATGTAATCATGTTTTTTGTCATGAAGGAACCTTAGAACATATGACTTGAGACTGAAAAACAAATGTGTAATTGTTTAAAAGTTCCTTTCTTATCTTCAGCTAGTGGTGCCCTTCCAGGAGGTCTACCATCTGCTATAAGTAGCCAGGAAATGAAAAGGAGAGGAGAAGAGAGGAGAGGAGAGCAAAAGAAGCAAGATTTTGTATAGAATGGCAATATTTTTTGTTAAATACCAATGAGTTCATAAAATTTTTAGTCAAAAATAGCACTTTAATTAAGCTAAAGCATGTGTGTGGGGGGTGTACATCAAGAGGTAAGTATAACTGAGAGGCATGGCAATTAACAGTATTTATTAGAGTATAATTGAAAAACAATGTTTTATAAAAAAAAATATAAACAAAGCAAATAATTCAACTCCAGCTCTTGAGCTTTAAGAATACAAGCCTGCTTGTGATCACTTAAAATCGCTGTGAGCCAAAGATGAATAAATTATGACAATCAGATTGTACTTTAAAGATGTAGAATGACACAATCTTGACAGATGTTTCACTTGAACTATTGAGCTACTTCAGTTACAAGTATTCTCAGAAGGAGAATTATTATTCTGTGGAGCTGCATGCGAGACAGAAGCCCTCTGAACTACCTGAAGAGTTCAAGGTGGGTTTAGCTTTTCTGGTCTCTGACCATGTCTCTCAAAGAAAAAATGAAGTGAAGAAGTAATAAAATTATCATGTTTAACCAAGAAAAACAGAATTCCCTGTAAATCAGAAGCAGGCAAGTTTTGAGCCATGAATTGTCCAGGTTCACTGGTTGAATTTATAACTAATAGTCCCTTATCATTTTTATAAATCATTTTTGAAAAGATTGCAATATTTAGAAACATATCTATCCCCTAATCTTGTTTTTCTATTTCTTACATCCTGCAAGGATGAAGGCAAGACTATTCTAGTGGCCATTCACATACTAGAAGGAATGCGGCAGCATCCTGGGGAACCAAGTTGCCTAGTGCCCGTTTAGTCTTCATTTGGACCCCAGGCCAGGAACGAATATACAAGAGGCTGAGCCAACCATAGTGCAGAGGTCATAGGCAACCAGTGATGTAGGTCTCACTTCAGTACTCAAGAGCTCACTTGTATATAGGGAAGCCTCACCAACAAAAATGTTCAGAAAGAAGCTGAAAAAAAGTCACTTGTAGTTTTTAATACATTGTATCAAACCTAAAGCAGTGGTTGATATACAAGGAGATCTTGAAATACAATGTAGTTTGTAAATTCTGCCTGAGAAGATGTATAGTGTCTATTGTTGCACAATGAATTATCACAAAATTAATGGCTTAGTACAAGACAAATTTATTATCTCTCAGCTTTTCTGGATCGAGACTCTGGCATCATGTTAGTTTTATTCTCTAGATTATTATTATTATTATTATTATTATTATTACTATTACTATTACTATTACTATTATTGTAGTTTTGGGGAAGGGTCTGCAGGGTGTTCAGGGTCTCACTATGAGATCAGACTCGTAGTGGTCTGCCTCTTTACAGCCTCGCAGAACTGGGATTACAGGCGCGCCACCTCCAGGCCCAGCCTCAATCGCCATCTCAGCGAGACCCAGGGGCAGGGCCAGCACGGCAAGCCCGGGGATCAAACACTGCTCCCCCACCCCAGCCCCTGCGCCTACTTGCTGAGCTATTTGGTCAGCCCAGGAAATAATTTCAATAGGAAAAATCATAGAACATTAAATTTGCGATGTCTCTGGGACATTAAATGGAGATATCAAATAGCTGAAAATAAAAGTCTGGAGCTCAGAGGTCATTCTGGATATGCAATTGCATTAAATGAATGAGGTTTGGGCTTACACACTCTGGAAGATAATGTATCTTTGATAAATCAGTTCTAACAAGGCATGTTTTGATGTTAGTTCTTTGTTTTCTCTCTTTTAATATATATAGGTTTTTTTTCTTCTCTGAAATGCAGATGTATAATGCCTCTAAAGCACCATTATTCAATTAATTATATGAGCACCATTATTAATTAATTATATGAGCCACAAATCATGTGGCTTCCCTCAGTTTCTGTTTCCTTCCATGAAACATAAATGGATAAGATGTTGCTCCTTCCATTTTCCAAATTTTAAGTCTCTAAATTATGATCATAACTACAGAATGCTCTTCTGTTTTTAAATAGTATCTCAAAATGGTAAAGTACTAAAATAATTTCTGATATTAAAATTAACACTTAATTTGACACTAATTAGTTATTTGCAGAGAAAATGCATGTATTTTCAAATACTTTAATGATCATTTTGTAGAAATAAATCAGGACAAAAAATATAATCCACAGTAGTTTTATTATATTTTTAGCAAAATATAAACTCAATATTAGCTAGATAACAACTATATATTTTCAAGATTCTCTTAACAACTTCACAGCTATAGTAATACACAATCAGAATGAATTCATTCATTCCCCCAAAAGAAGGTAAGTGAAAAGAAATCATCTTGTTTTTATATTGCATCAGGTCAAAAGAATTCAACCCTTCTATTTAAAAATGAGATTATTATTATATTGGCCTAAATTACCCAAATTAGCTATTTTTTTCCTTTAACACTTACCCTTGTTGCTTTCGTTATCAAGCTCAGTCTTGATTAGTCCTATTATGATTATAGAGTTAATATGCCTTCTGCCAAAATTAACCTTATTGTAAAGTAGACAATCATCTTAACAATATTTGCATATCTATTTAGTAGAGAAGTTGTGAGTTGAAATGTTCGTGACTTTTTAAAAAGCAACAAATTCATTATCTAAGCATTATAATTCATATTATAATACATAAACATTAGCAACCACTTATGCTGGTAAGCAAATACACTGAATTGAATTTAATTTCTCTGTTTCTTTCATCACAATTGTTCACTTCTCACAGTGGCTCGTATGTATGTAGATAGTTCCGTAGGCAGTTAAAGTACAGTTATTTTAGGAAAGCAATTATTAAATTTCTACATTGGAACTGCATAGTTATCCTTTCTCAGTAATTCTTCAAAAAGGTTTTGCTTTTATTTTCAGAATAAAAATAACATGGAATCTAAAAAGCCAACCTGCTTTCTTCATTCTTTTTTCTTGTAGTATGCATGTTTCTGTGTTTGCGTGGAGTTTTTTTCCTTACTGAAAGTAAAGTCTGATCTTGCTGTGGTTTAACATAGATCACTCACTGGAAGTAATTATACTGTGCATATTTTCCCAATGTTCAATGAATTAACTCTGAAATTCTAAGGCTTTGACAATTATTTGCAAATATTAAAAATAAAATTTTTCCTACACTAAAAGAAATATTTAATTCTCTTGATACTTTCTTCTATATTAATTTAAACATTATATCTGTACATATAAAATATAACTTAGTAGTTTGATATATTGAAATTAAATTATTTTAATGTTTCTTTCAGACAGTGAGAGAAAAGTGTTTTAAATTATTTGCTTATAACAAATTTAAAGACTGCAATAAAATTGTCAATGACTAGAGTAATCAAAATAGTTGTTAGAGTACATACTTCTGATTTGAATGTACAAAACTTTACACTGTAGAATTCTCA
>NDGN011410154.1:0-14693 GCA_002564285.1 Tympanoctomys barrerae
CAGTTACAGTTTTGTATTTACAGAACTATAATTAGCAACATTAATAATGGGTAGTGAGATTTAAGAGGGGACAAACTTTTATATCTAATAGGTTTTTATTTTAGACCATAAGAGCAAACATTATGACTATAGCTAAACAGACATTAGATAGGAAATTTGTACTTAAATTAGGTCCCCTAAGTTCTGCCTGATCAATTCCTCTTTTGTGACTGTAGTCCTGCAGACAGACTTGTTTGCCCCAGTTACCTGTTGCCCCTCTCTTAATCATGAAAGAAAGTGAGGATGCTCTCATACATCTGGGTCTAGCAAAGCATCTCAGTTTACTGGGCCCAGATCTACCAATTTTGAACTGGTCCAAGTTGTCCTGGCTTGGGTCTGGCTGCTGTGCTCTACTTATCCCTGCTGCAGCCCATGGAAATGGACCCTCTGTGTTCCTCTGTCATGTCAAGATGTTCTGCTCCTGGATTAGTTGGGTGTGTCTTGTCCCTTGCCTCTCTGCAGGGAATTTTGCTGCAAGGTTGCACTTCAGGCCTGTGTGATGAGCGATGTTCCGGCAAGGGCATGGAAGATCCCACACTCACACACTGGGCCTGGACACTGGCTGGAGTAGAATCCAGCGGGTAGGAGGTCCCACACATACACCAGGCCTGGGCACTGCCTGGAGTAAGATCTGGATTTGTTTCTTGACCCACTCTCCCTTCTTATAATTGGTTTACTGAGGCCACTGACATTGACTATTATAAATGACAGGTTTTGGCTCATCTTTCTCATGTTGTTTTCCTGCTGTACATTCCTTAAGTTTAACCCCCCTTTAAATGCTTGCTCTGTTTGATGATTCCCTTCTTGGTTGTGATTGATGTTTTGGTCATTTTTCTCTCTTTCAAAACTATCTCTCAGTAGTCTTTGTGCAGGTGGTTTCATTGTCATGAATTTCTTCCATTGATCTTTGTCATGGAAGCATCTAATCCTGCTATTAAATTTGATACATAGTTTTGTAGGGTACGTCTATCTGTTTTTGAGGTTGTTTCCTTTCAGGACATGGAGTACTTTACTTCAGGCTCTTCTTGACTTGATGATTTGTGTGGAGAAATCTGCTGTGATTTTAATGGGCTTTCCGGTATAGGTGATCTATTTATTTTTCTTACAGCTTTTAATATTCTATTTTTTTGGCTGGATTTCTGGATACTTGGTTATTGTGTCGGGTGTACATTTATCTTGATTATGGCTAACTGGAGTTCTAGATGCCTCATTTACTGTGTGTCAGATTCTTTTTTCATGCCTGGGAAATTTTCTGCCACTACATCTTTTCATGTGATTTGTACAGATCTTTGCTCTTTTGTTGAAGCCTATCAGTTTCATATTGTTTTACTTTGCATTGTCTTACAGTTTTTGAATTTTTATTTTCTGGTTCCTTGTTATTTTTAAGAGATCTTTCTTTTTTTTCAATCACTAGTTTCAATGTTATCTTTAAGGTATGAAAGTCTATGTTCAATTTTGTTGAAGTGGTTTTGACAGCTTTCAAATTTCCTGGTTATCTATTTGAATCTCTTTTATGCCTTCTAATTCTTTCCTGTATTGTTCATTCAATGTTTCCATCATTATTCTGTGCTCCTTTATTTTTAAAACTCTTTCTTCTTTAGATATACTGAGCAACTCTTTCAAGATTATTGGCAATTATTTTTTGACATGTTAGATTATTTCTGATCTGATTTTTAAAAATCTTGCCTGAAGAAGTTGTTTGTTTACTTCAGTTGGTGTCATTTAAGACATTTCAGTTGTAAGCCATCAAGGTTCTTCTATTTCCATGTTTGCTACACTTGTACTGGGTAGGCTACAGATGAGATTGTATTATGCTCCTTTGTTTTGAAATTTTGGAAGTTCTCAATGTTCACTTGCACTTAGTAGTGAAGGTAGGTGATAGGCCAATGCTCCATACAGCTCCTGTAATAGTTACTACTAGTGCAGGGCTCACCAGGGCCCTGTAGCTATCTGGGGCTTAGTTGGGACTCAGTTTGTTTTCTGGAATGGTTGGAGGTGGGTTGGGGCAATATTCAGTTTCTGAAGAACATCTGCTCATTCTGTCTTCTATCTAGCAATGGTAAAGTTGTCTTCAAGCATTCAACATATTTCATTCTCTGACCACAAGCACAATTTCAAGCATGCACCTGAATTCTGTGGCCCTCCAGCTCAATGGAGTTAGCAGATTTTGTAATAGTTGTGTCTAGATATCTCTGTCAAGCTTCATGCTGTCATGAGATTGGCTTCTAGAGTTTGTCACTCTGACTACAAATCTTCAAGTATACAAAAAAAGTTTTGCAGAGATGGTGCTGTAAATAATTGTGTGATGAGAATTTGACAGTGTGTATAAACTTATGAATTACTGTGAAAACATAACTGAATAGAGAAAATGGAAAAATCAGTGAAAAATTAAAATAATCTGAAATGATTTAAAAGAACCCTGTTTGTCATTTAAAACCTTTTACAAATTAGCAATAATACCTTTTCTATCACAGGAAAGAGTAGTGTGAACATATTCATCACAGAGAAATGATAAAACTATAAGATGATGAAAATTTTAATTATTTTTGGCCAGTCAGTATATGATATATGTGTTAATCAAAACTATATTTTACTTGATAAGTAGGTACAAATATTATGTCGCAAAATAAAATATTTTTAAAACCTTTACATAAAAGAAACAGTATGAAAAAGAAAAACATTGAAATTCATTGGTACAACTTAATTATATGTTCTTTCAAACAAAGGAATAATCAAATTTTTCTCAGAAAAATGAGATACATGTTTAAATTCTTATTTTATGAGACTATAAACAGTGATATAAATAATAACTAGAAAAGGGAGTATTTTTTGTTGTTTTTAGTATTAATATATTGTTATATTTTCTCTCAACTCTTGAGGATGAATGCCTTTGACTGCTGGATATGAGAAAGAAAAGTGATACTGTAATATGTCTACCAATAGTGCAAAAGAAGAGGTTGCATTCCTAGGCAGAAAACACACCACCAACAATGGCAAAAAAATAAAAACATAAAATAAAAACCAGTAACCTGTGTTCAAATAATTTGACAATAAATGAAGTATTTCTATCAGTTTTCCACACATAGAGAAAAGTGGAAGATTGGAGGCTTTGTGGTTGCAAAAGACAGAGGTCAGAAAGTTCATTGCATTAAATATGATGATCATTTAATTATTCTTTTATTAAAAATGAAGTTTATGGAAAACCTCTTTAATTGATCTCTCTCTCTCTCTCTTTCTCTTTCGTCATCTCTATCTCTCTTTTAGTAACTGGTTTGTAAGGAAAGACCTTTAATTAATCTGTGATAGAGAACTTTCACAGCAAAAATGTCTTAAAATACAGTTGTGATATGCCCTAACCCATGGATGTAGTAATCTAGAAGCCCATATATGAAGATGGAAGGCAGTAGAAGAAAGCAGGATCACCTCAGGCTTTTTTATGAGATGCTCACTCTGTCTCATTTTCCTTGTCCCTATGGGTGTGCTAATGCATCATCTGTATATGTCAGTGTTATTTTGATCAATCAACTGAACACACCTGCCTCATTCTCACACAATATACATGAATTAAATACTTTTAATCAATAATGACGCCTATGAAATTTCATCCATGCTTAAGAACAGTCAGAGATAAGTAAATTAAGACAGCCGCTGCACAATGATCTTTAAGACAGATCTGCTTATTTTGACCCTCTCATATTTTTTCAAATCAAATATCATTTCTTATTTAGGGCCTAGATAGAACGCATATCCTTTAACATGACCCCTCTACTCTTTACATAAAACAATGAATTACTAACTGTAATGTTAGAGGTACATTTCCTTGAATATTTACTGATGATGAACACCATATTTTTACTTATGAGTGTTAATTATCATTTCCATTTTTCTCTCAGATTCTTAAAAGCTATGCACTGAAGGGTGCTGGGGTGGCTGTGACTCAAAAAATTGGACTCTTCTACTGTCACCTTGAGCTTTTGATGCCACCTCCTTCTTCAGTCCTTACCACCAGAATGATTGGTCTATTGCCCCTTTCTTTTAAAACCAGATCTGGATGTAGAGAATGAAACAAGGATACAGGAATCCTGCATAGCTGATTCTAGGTCACACATCCATATTCTTGTCTGGGAAGCCTGGAGAAGTGTGTGCCTATTCTTTTGACTTTTATCCTAAGGTATTGGAACTTGCCTTTATTTATGACTCTTTGCTTTGACTTCTTTTTGCTAATAATCAGATGCGTTTTCAGAGAATCCAGAGCCAAAACATGAAACTTATTCACAATTCATATACTTTCCTTGTGTTTAAATAGTGCTGTTCAGGTAATCAATTTTTGACTTTTTCCTTCTTTGTTTTCTTGTTCTTATTCATGAATTCTAATCCCTGGATGTTGAACACTAGGAATCTATATTCTAAGAACTTTTTTCTGAATATATGCCAGGTATCAATCTTCAGCCCCTCAAAACTTTCCCTTCTCTTTAGATGAAAAATATCTTTAATTTTTTACAATTCTTCAGATAGAAAGGAAGAAGAAAAATAAACTCTGGAATAACCTAAAATAATAGGAAAGACCCTAAGCCAAAAACAAATTACTGTAACTAGTCAAGATGTTTTGCGCCCAGCAGAGGCTATAGAAGCACACAGATAGAATTTTACTTTCAAGGTGAAAGCCCACCTCATTAAGAGAAGGGGATGGTAATGGAATGTAAAATGCTGGCTCAATAAAAGAGGAAATGGCACATTATCTAAGCAAGATACTAATCCTTAAAAATAACCAGTATCTTAGGAGAAGCTGGTAAACATCAGACATTTGAGAGAGCATTCTGATTGAAATGCAAGACAATGTTTAAGAGAATCAAAAATTTGTTCATAGTAACAGAGAATAGTGTGTAACTCATGTGACATGTTATGGCCATCAAAAAATACCAATACCTTTATAGCAGAAAGATTGGAAGCATATCTACTATAATTGAGATCAGACTCTAGCACAATGTTAGTGGGGAAGTCAAGCTCCAAACTCAAGTCAGTATCCTACAAAAATGTTCTTCACTGACTTCCCTTACTTTCAATTTTTTAAGCTTTCTGACAATAAATAATTATTTGAAGCTACTAAAACAAATAATTTATATACTCTATTTATAAATGGTTTAGAAACACAAACTAATTTTATATGTCTAGATCTCTTAAAAGTAAGACAAAAAAAAAATCAAAGAAAAAAAAAAAAAAGAAAAGAAAAACAGGAGCCAAACTTGAATTCTCTGCTTATTTTGATTGTGTCTTGTTTTTAAAATCAAGTATCATTCCTTCTTTATGGCCTATATCAAACACCATATCCTTTAACATGTCCACTCTATTCTTTAACATAAAGCAATGAATTACTAATTGCAATTTTTTTTTTCAGAACCGGGGATTGAACTCAGGCCCTTGCACCTGCCAGGGAAGCACTTATTCTACTGAGCCATCTTCCTGGCCCTGTAATGTTAAAAGTGCATTTCTTTGACTATTTATTGATGATAAAAACCATATTTTTATTTATGAGTATTTCTTATCATTTGTGTTTTTCTCTCAAATTCTTAAAAGTGCTTATAGAAATGACTAATGTATTTAACATATTGCTTTGGATAGAATGTACTCCATGCCACAAAATCTAAAACATATATTGGATATTCACAAAAAAATAAACAGACTAATAGGTAAGTGAAGATACCATGAATACTCATTGCAAGAAATGATAAAATTCAGTACCATTTGGTTAGAGCACAGCACTGGGATAGGTTTTCTGGGAATCGGACGTTGAGACACAAGGCGCAGTGGTTTATTAGGGATTTGTACAGCCCACACTCAGGTGCCTCAGTGAGTCACAGAGGTCTGACTCCTCGGTTTTCATGTCTGGCTCCTTTCCCCTTCTTGGTGCTGATCCTCTGCTCTGTTTCCTGACTGCTGTGAACTAAGAAGCTTTGCTCTGCCATGCTTTCCTACCATAACATTTCTTTCATGGAGACTGCCTACCATGTACATAAGGGCCCGAACTGTAAACTGAATGAGTTGCTATTCTTTTAACTTGTGGGTATCAGGCATTGTGTTTTAGCATAGGGACTAAAATCTTCAACCTAGTAGAGAACATCTGGCCATAAGTGCCAAAGAAAAGTGCCTTATTTTTTTAAACAGTGTATTAGGGCTGGCTAAATAGCTCAGCAGATTAAAGCAGCTGCAAGTAGGTGCAGGGGCCAGGGGTTCAATCCCCTGTGTGCCAGCCCCAACCCCAGGGCATGCTGAGACAGCAATTGAGACAAGGAGTGGTGGTGCATGCCTGTAATCCCAACTCTTGGGAGGCTGTAAACAGGCGAATCACTACAAATCCAATGTAGTAGTAAGACCCTGAATACCCTGTAGACCCTTCCCTAAAATACAAAAAAAAAAAAAGCAAAGAAAGAAAGAAATAAAAAGAAAAGAAAAAAAAGAACAAAAAAAGTGTATTGCTTTTATTTGAGGCCTGGAAGAAGGGGAAAGATATGATGGTGAGGGTAGAAGTGAAGAACTCCAAATGTCGGAACAACTATTAAAACATTTGCCTTAAAGCTAACATACACAAAATGAATAACTGGATCATTATCTTAGAATGACTTGACTCATGGAAGAAAAACTTTACTCACTGTTGCAAAAACATTTTTATGAAGTAGAAATTGGTTTCAATATTATTAGTAGAGAATGTGTTCTAGAAAGTGGAGGTAACTGGATATAAAATTCTGACAGCAATATAATAGAACAGTCCAGATTATTAGGCTGAGGCCAACACCTGATAAGGACAAAAGCCTTGTCTGTGGAGAAGTTTGGAAGATATCTGAAGAAATATTACACTGTGCATAAACCAAATTGAATTATTTTCACAAGTGTTGTAAAGTTTCATATAGCAAAAGTTTTCTTCTACATGAAATTCGATTTCACAGCAAGAGTGGCATAGAATACATAAACAAAGAAGAGAGCATTCATATAAGATATCTAACTCCTGATATAATAATGCATACACTTCAAAATGAGTACTATCATTACATGTAGGGCTTTCTGCAACTACAAGGTGGCAGTTATGGAAAGCACAAGCCCTGGTATCTACATCTAGAAAGCAGCCACCACCATTTATATGTGTTCTCTTTTTGTGTTTTTTCTTCATTTTTCTTAATCAGCTCTGCTTCTATTGCTGCTTCTTAGCAAAACTGGTGAACACAAAGTTTTAATCATTGAACATAGCACTCTGACAATCAAGACTTTTAAAACCTTCAGTCTTCTGGGGTAAAGAAAGCACTGTGAGACCTTTAGAACTCTGATTGACAAACAAGGTGGTCACAAATCTTCCTGATTTGAGGACCTCCACAACTTTCCTGATAAGGTTATCACAGGAGGTATGATTTGAGTTTGTTTCAAAGCTAACATAAGAAAACTCTGGTTCTGGAGTGATGTGAATAGTCCAATAAGTTCCATCCAATTTCATTCCATTCATTGAATACCCACAAGGATTGAACAGCATGGTATCAATGACAGAACCTGATTTCAGGTGACGAATTCCACTCTCATGAGTGACATCCTTTGCAGTAACACCATCTTTCATGTAGAACTGGTCCATAACTCCAAGCTCACTAATCAGAATTTCTAGGGTCTGATCTGGTTGGCTGATTATGTGACTCTGGGAAATTCAGAGTATACTAGTATCAACAGTCAGAATTCATATGTCCCATACAATATCCTGCTCCATTTGGAAAAATTGCATTAAGAAATTCTATTTCTTCCTGGAAATTCCTGTATGGTTACTCTTGGTGAGAAAGCTTCATGAAATTCTTATGAGAATAAAAGAAGCTTTGAATCGAATCAAACCCACTGTAATCCCTAGCAAGCTTTCAACCAGTGCTTTCAGTAAGAGGGTGGTACCACATGTCTTCAAAATGAAACGTCTCTTGGAGACAAACATGCTCACTGAGTACATAAGATTCCTGCTTGTCAGTTTTTTTCGCACTTATGATTGAACATTGCACATCCTTCAAAAGTTTTTTCACATTCAGATCTGGGGATAGTGCAAAGATCCCCAGATCCCTGGTTGGCGTTGGGTTGCTGATAGGAGAACAAACCTTCAGCAGATTCTTGGTCCCTTCGAAAAATGTGCAGCTTCCATCACCGTGAGACTAGCGAACAACCAACAACCACAGAAAATCAGCTAAATGACATTTCTTCTCCCGCCGCTGCCAGTGCTGCAGATTGTTCTAACTGTGTTGGTACAAAGTTCAGGTTCCTTTTTTTTTTTTTTTTTTTTTNGCTTTAATTTTATACTGAGTTTTTTTTTTTTAAAAAAGGATTAATAAAAATTTCCAGGTATTTTGTGAGCAAAATTTGAACTTGAGAGTGTTGGAAATAGAGACAGATACAGTTCTGTCTCTTGTAGTCCGCTGTTTCCCCATTAAAGAGAGAAGAGTGAGCATTAGATAATGTCGCCAGCCATACTGTGTAAGCCGAAACGTGTCTTCTTGAAAAGACATCTTCAGTAGAATAGTTATATCACCTCCTGGGGCAGCCATACTGTGAATGTTCCCTAAGAAATGCATGGTTTTATCTACCAGAGCCTTGCTGGGTAATTATCTAGAAGTGGAAGGGCTTGTCAGACTGAATAGTGAAGCAGAGCCCGTGGAGACAAAGAGTGAGGTGCCCTTCTATTGAGCAGCAAGTCCTTACTTAAATAACCAATACAGGACCCCTCAGGGGAGGCTGCTCTTCCTGATGGGAGATGTAGGGGACAGATTTTTGAGGGATAGTCTTCAAGGCTTACTGCTAAATTTGGAATTGGTGACTTGAATGGTCATTTGCTTATTACACTTTAATTACAAATGCTGTTGCCCTTCACTTACTCTCTGTTACTTTATCCAACCTTTGTTTTTGAAAGGCCTGACCTACTGAAATCCATTATCTTCTAGATAGATTTGCTGTTCTGTTTATTTGAATTTGGTGGGAAGCACGAACAAGAGCACAAATCATCTTAAGGAATCGGTGCATAATGTCTATTCAGAATGTAAAAGTAGATCTAAAGGCTGGCAAAATAGTTCAGCAGATTTTAGCACAGGGACTAAAATGTTTCAATCTCCAGGCCTGCTGTGCTGACCATTGAGACTTGTCATGGTGAAGCGCCCCTGTCATCCCAACTCTGGCGAGCCTGTAAGTAGACGGATCATTACCAGTCCAGATCTAGTAGTGAGACCCGGAACACCCTTTAGACCCTTCCCTAAAATATAAAATGAATAAATAAATAAGCAGATCTACTTCTTGTTAATTATGACCAATTGCCTTCCTAAGATATTACATCCTCTTTCATGTTGCTGAGAGGATATAAGAAACTCAGTATTGCAGAGGGCATTAATTCCTAGTACTTATTATGGCTTCTACTCAGGGTACTGTCAAACTATGCATCCCATGAGGACCAGAGTCCAATTCTGCAGGCACAGAAGGTGCACTAAATGAGTCAACAAAGAAATGGTAAATGCAGTGAGTAGTTTCCTTCTTGCATTTCTGGTCATTTGCAACTACTTTAATTAGGGTATAGTACTTTATTGAGGTTTTAGATTCAATAATGTACAATACTGGAGGAACACCATTAGAAGCAAAACTATCCAATCACTTATAATACTACGCCCCTAGTCGTCGACTGGGGTCCATCCCAGAGGGCAGGAACTCTGCTAGGAACCTGAGGCAGAGGCCAAGTGTGGACTCTGGGAGTGTTTCAGCCATTGCTTACCTGCTAAAGGGGATAGTAGGAGCCCCAAATCAAGGCCTATTGCTCGAGTATTCACATTGTTAAATCATTTTTTAAAAATATTTTTTCTAAAGTTAAATTTAAATTAGGGTCAATGACATCATATTACCCACTCCCTGTCAAACTGACAATTAGGGTGCATTTCATGTTGGTTGTTCTTTTGTCAGAATTATTATCACTCAGTAATGCTGCATTCATTTTCTGAAATGTATTTAATAAATTGTTTTATTGTGTAAAACATAAAATATATTAAATTATTGCTGCTAGATAATAGTTTTAAATAGATTTCAAGTCAGATTCTATATACATGAATTGAAGGGTGTAACAGTACCAACAAAATACACTGGGTCAACATTACATTCTTTCTGTCCAAGAATTAAAATTCAGGACATGTTTTCATGTGTTTCTTACCTGTTCCCTTCTTTTAGCCCAGTGAAATTTTCTCATCATTGGTACCTAATTACTTCAAGGTTTATTTAGGGAAGAGTGGTGTGTCTGCACATACTTGATTTTATTCCTTTGGTCTTTGATGAAGAGACTGTAAGTGGAAATTCTCACGGTAGACACTTATTATTTTTAGTACATTCAATATAATATACCAGAAAATTAGCCACAATCTCTTAGTTGGCATAAGACTACATAATAAAAGCAATCTACTGTAAAGTCCACATTATTTTAACATAAAACTTTTTCTATTTAAGGAAATTAGACACTGACATTGAATTCAAAGCTCTACAGCTTTAAAAAAGTTGAATGTAAGCTGATTCTGTTTGGATTTCTAAAATAACCAATATTTAGTTAAAATATTTTACATTAACTTTTCATTTCATGTATAATTATTTTAATTCTTCACTTCCCTTTCAGTATGCTGATATTGCACAGAGGTAGCATTGTCTTGATTTTTTAGTTCAAGAATTTAAACTGTGCAGAAGCTCGTGAAACTCACCCAGCACATTTGTATAAGATGTAATAAGTGGGTTCACAGCATACAAGCCAACTTCTTTCTGAGTCTGTTCCTTTTTCATGCAGTTATGACTTTTAGGATATATTAGGTTAGTTTTGATTGCTCATGTTTTTCTGTTATCATGTCTATTATTAGCTTTATAAACTCTTTAAATCCATTTTAGCAGTCTTGAATTTATTGTCAACACAATCAGTTCATCAGTTAACTTAGTGCTATTTCTATCTCTGCCTAGTGATTATTACAATGTTGCTGGTAGCTAAACATCTACACAGCTCTGTTAAAATGAAGAATCATCAATTTACTTTATAACAGAGTGCTGACACTTAAGAGTGTAGATTGACACTGATTGTCCATATTAACATTTCATGAACTTTTGAATTTTATATTCATAAAATACATTTTTAAAATAAAAATCTAGACATTTGAGCTTGATCTATATCTGTGTCTCCATGGAATTTGTTCTAATACAAAATTTGTAGTATTTTCTAAACCATCTTGCTTTAGCTTGTCCTTTAAGATATAAATTATTCCCTCAAATCAATCAATAAGTGGCCCAATGATTAGGTACTACTTAAAAAAAGAAAACTGGCCAATAAGCATAAGAAAATTACTTAAATTCCTTATCTATTAGAAAAGTGCAAAGCAAAACTACTTTGTGATTTCATGTCAAACCAGGTAGAATGGCTATCACCAAACACGAAAACAGTAACAAATGTTGACAAGGATGCTTGGTTGAAGGAATCTTCCTGCATTGTGAAAATGTAAGCTTCTCCAACTGCTGTGGAAATCAGGTTGGATAGTCCTTAAGAACTAAACATAGAAATACTATTTGATTTCATTATACCACTCATTGGTATATGGCCAAATGAATTAATGTCACCACAGTATAGTGATACACACATAGCCATTGCAGCAGCAGTGGAATACATCACAGATGACTGTGAAAATAGATTCAATAATCTCCAACTACTTAATCAATAAAAATATTACATATATATTATTTTGTGAAAAATGGAATGAAATTATATTATTTATAGGAAAGTAGACAAAACTAGAGACCAGCATATTAGGTGAAACATGCCAGACTCAGAAACACTGAATGAGAAACCAAGCAAATTAATACATAAATAATAAATAAACAAATACTTAAAATGAAATGGAAATAACAACAAACTAGGATGAGGCCTATCTTTACAGGCAGGAAAGAAGCCTAGCAGGAGAGAAATGAAAGCAAACAGGCAATTGAGTAGAAAAAAATTGAGATATACCAAATACATGCACCAATTTGCCTATCAAAAGGCAATGTTGAAGCCTCAACATTCCTGCATGTGCTAAATGTAAGGGCAATCAGATGACAAGGAAAAGTTCAAAGTTTCAAATATATGTATGCATTAGTTTTGGTATAATTGAATAAATCTTTTGCCAAATGTATCCAAAATATTATAAAGTCATCTTTCCTGTTGCTTGAAACAACGTTGATCTTCTGGTTTCCAGTTTTTAAATCACAACCAGTGTATACATTTTCTCTATTGATCATAGAAAATCTGTTATCAATAACACTATAGAAGATTAAAAAATTAACAATGGAACAACATGTATTCTAAATTGATATGTCAAGGAGACAGCTGTACATACATGTTTATTCTAAAGTTATTCACAACAACCAAAAATATGAGTGCTGCTCAAATACTCATCAGCCAGAATGGATAGAAAAACTGTGGTACATACATAAAATGGAACATCATTCAGTCTTAAAAGACAAGAAAATTCTACCTTTTGGGGCAACATGGGCAAACTTACAAGTTAAATTCAGTAAAATAAATATGCCAGAGAGGACGAATACTGCAAGATTGTGTTCATATAAGATATCTAAAGTAGTCAAACTTACAGAAGTAAAAAAATCATTGTAGTTGCCAGTGGGTAGGCATAGGAAGGAAAGGAAAGTTGTTTGATGGATATAAGTTAGACTTCTATAATAGGACTAAATTTCAGATATTAACTGTAGAAAATCATGTCTCCAATTTTTATACAGTGTTATGTACTTAAAAGTTTGCTGGAATACAAAGGGCAAAGAAAAAATAAAGCCCTGGTTTTCTTATAGATTTTAACAAATAGCTGACAATTGGAATAATTTGTAGTTGACATGGTTCTTTGACATCTAATTATGTTTGGATAAATAAATATTGAAATTAAATTTTTCACGTATGAATATAAAAGAAACAAAAGAACATATGATAATATTATGTCTTGGATCTGTGATTTTTTTGAATCCATTATTGTAAAACTATAACTTCAATCTTGGCCTAAATATGTAAGCAAAGTTAGAGTTATGAAAAGATCAAAGAAAATTGTCTCCCCTGTCAGATGTAGCTATGAGACAAAAACACAGTTAGCCTCTTCCATAGTTTTAAAAGTACCATGATGTTGTCAATATTCCTCTTTTTTGATCAGACTCCATCACATCTTTAACCTGCAGTATGTATAAGATGCATCTCCTTTTGAAACTTGAACTATTACTAAGATAATCACTTTTGAAAAGAATGGAATTTCCATACCTTTGTATGCAGATTGTTACTCAGTGGGGCTTTTGTGTAGGATGATTTACAGGTTTTTAATGTTCATGGGGGACGTGTCAAAATAGGCTGTGTAATTTCTTGCAAATCTGTGGAGGAACTCTGACCCTAAGAGCATGGCACTAATGGTTCAGATGGTACCTTAAACTTTCACTCTTGGGACTGAAAATCATTTTGTGAAACTAATGAAGACACCATTAGCCCAAACTAGCCTTGTACTCTTTGCCTTTATTTAGGTTTTAGCTTTTTGTGATTGCTGTCTAGCTCCCCTCAATTTTAAAGAGAGTAAAAATTAGAACTAAAAAAGAAAAAATTACAAGTCAGACAGAATTTCAATTAATGGAGTAATAAGAATTTCACAGTATTTGTTGTAGTACATAGTGATGTCTTCCGACCAATTATTCATATTACCAGATATACACATGGAAAATTGAAAGTGGAAATAAATGTATAAAAAATTACAAGAAAAAGTACAAACAATTCAGAAAAGGAGATTAAACGAATTAAAGTATTAACTGCTTCTTTCCATAAAACAGCAGAAATACACAGTGCAGTTGTCCAAACCATCCTGATTATACACATAGATAAAGCTCTTTTCCCCACTCCCTCCTCTATTCTTCTCCTCAACTCAGTAACTCTTTCCTTTTAAATAAGTTCACTCCCCTTTCCCAATATCTGTTGTACCCTCCAGATTCCATTTTTCTCTTTCAGGTTCTCATACCAAGCAGACAATGTGATGTTTGCACATGTGGGTCTGATTAATTTAGCTCAAGAGTATGTCCTCTAGTTGCATCCATTTACCAACTAAAGACTCAAATTTATCCATGTTTATAACTGAATAATACTCTGTTATATAAAAATACCACATCTTCTTTATCCTTTCTTCAGTAGATAGGCATATGGGTTGTTTCCATGATTTAGCTATGGCAAATTATACTGCTATAAACATGGGTGCACATATATCACTGTGTTATGAAGTTTTCCGTTCTTCTCAAAATATACCCAGAAAGAGAACAGCTGGCTTGAACAGGATCTCCAATCCTACCTTTGGAATGAATCTCCACACTGATTTCCACAGTGTTTACACCAGTCTGTACTCGCACCAACAGTGCAGAAGGGTTCCTTTTTCTCCACAGCCTCTCCAGCATTTGTTATTGGCTGACTTCTTGATATTAGCCATTCTTTCTGGGGTGAGATGAAATCTCAGTGTTGCTTCAATTTGAATTTCTAAAGTGAAAAATGATGCTGAACTTGTTTTATACATTTACTTGACATTTGTAATTCTTACTCTGATATATATATATATATATATATATATATATATATATATATATAT
>NDGN011410158.1:0-14380 GCA_002564285.1 Tympanoctomys barrerae
TTTTGTTTTTGGAACTGGGGATTGAACTCAGGCCCTTGTGCTTGCCAGGGAAGCACTTATTCCCCAGCTTCCAAGCTCAGAGTTTTAATGTGCATTTCTCCGAGGATCAAAAAAGTTCAGCATTTTTTCAACTATTTATTGGTCATTTGTAGTTCTAGAAGTGTCTATTCATTTCTTTTTTTCTTTCTTTCTTTTTGGCAGAACTGGGGATTGAACTCAGACCCTTGCCCTTGCCAGGGAAGCTCTTACTCCACTGAGCCATCTCCCTGGCCCGTGTCTATTCATTTCAGTTGCCTATTTTTTGATTGGGTCTTTTATTTGGGACAGGGACTAATTTTTTAGGTCTTTACACATTCCAACTATTAGTCCTGTGTTCAAGGAGTAGCTGGCAAAAATTATTGGCTCTTTACTCAGTTGTTTCCTTTGCTGCACAAAAGCTCTGCCATTTTTGAGACAATCCCATCTGCTGATACTTGATATTGTTCTTTGTATAATTGGGACTCTGTTCAAAAAGAACTGGCCTATGTATGCCTAGGTCTCCAAGAGTTTTAACTATTTTAGTCTTCCAGCAGGTTATATATTTCTATTTTGAATATTCAGGGCTTTGATCCATTTCAATTTTATTTCAGTACATGGTGAGAAGTGCGGACTTGGCTCAGTCTTCTATATGCAGGTTTCCTTGGTAGCATTTGTTAAAGGAAGGGGCTGTGTCTCCTCCAGCACATTTTTGGCCCCTTGAAGTCTTAAATCAGCTAATGCTAATGGGTGGTTCCTTATTGTATGTGACTGTTTAGTAAGAAGCACCTTTCATCTTGCAAAAGTTTCACAATGGCCTTGAAAAGCAAATACTTTTTTTTTTTTTTCTTTTTTTGCGGAACCAGGGATAGAACTCAGGCCTTTGTACTTGCCAGGGAAGCACTTATTCTACTGAGCCATCTGCCCGGTCCCACAAATACTTTTATTATAATCTCTATCATGCCCACAAAGAAACTGAGGCTCAGAGCTGTGCAGATACTGCCCAAGTTCAAGCAGGAAGGGGGCAGCAGAGCCAGGCCTCCTCCTGACTCCCAGGCTGGTGCTCAGACCACAGCCCAGGCTATTCTTTGGCTTCTTGCCTCTAGCACAGGTAGAGCCCCAGAACTAAGCACGCCCTTAGCAGGCTATGTCCTATGCAGACCCTTTCTCTGAACCCCTCTATAATAATCGCATGCCTGGCCTTTACTAAGTCAATCATGGCCCTAAAACATCCTCTGAGTTAGCTCACTTAATCTTCACATCAACCCTGCCAGGCAGGTAGGATGATTAGCCACCATTGCAGATGAAGATGCCAAGGTCGAGAAGGTCAAATTATCTGCAAAGAGGGCAACACTGCAATCGGAGGGCAGACAGGCCTGCCAGAAACCAGAGCTTTGGAGTGGTCGCCTGCTGCCTCACCAACAGGCCAGACCTGAGGTTTCCAACCTGCTGGTTATGATCCCCTAGAATGTTTGGCTACGTCTGGAGATGTTTTGGTATGAGGAGAGACTACCAGACTCCAGTGTATAGAAGCCAGGTATGCTACCAAACAGCTTATGATACCCAGGACAGCCCCATGACAAATAACAAGCCAGTCCCAAATGTGCTGAGGCTGAGAAACACTAGCTGGGCAAGACCCATGGCCCGCAGGTAGTGTCTCAGTGTGTGCTCACGGCCTCTTAGTGGCCCTGTCTCTTAGCTCTGCATACTTCAGCCCTGAGCAGCTTCCAAAGAGGTTTCAGCCCAGCTCCACCGTGAAAGACACAGCTGAACAGGTTAACTTTTGCCTTTCAAATCCTAATCTCACAAAACACACCAGTCTCTCTCAGATGAGTGAGTTGCTTTCTTCTCTGTATTTCCTAGGAAAGTGATTACACTTTAATTCTGAAGTTTCCCAGCAGGGCCGGGCCACATGAGGAAGCGTGAGCTGTCGGCACACATCTGCATGGCAGTTCCTGGTGAGTGATGCTAGTGAGAGCTGGGAAATGCAGCCTGCCTTGAGATTACCCACCCCATACCTGGCTGGGGGGAAGGGAGGGGTCCTCACAAGGTCTAGAAGAGAAAGAGGTCTTGGCCTTCTGACCTTGGGCCTCCTCCAAGTCAGAAGAGGAAAGTAAGGGAGAAGTTTTTATAAAGGTGGGAAGTGACGTTGGAGACTCTTGTTCTTTAATGAAAAGGAAAAAAATTTTTAAAGGTCTGAAAGGAAGATTAAGTTACAGAGAAAAAGCCATATGGACTAGATCGTCTTTCCAGGAGTCAGGTAATAACAGAAGTCTATCTGTGCTTTCTGGGAAGAAAGCATTTTTCGGGATAGGAACTTGTAGCAGAAGAATGCTTTCTGGCTAAGAGTTGGGTTTTGGGGCTTGGGGTTGCTTTTGGAAAATACAGCGAGTCTGAAAATAGACTCACAATAAAAATGCCACTTCAACCCAAACCAGAGACGCAACCACCAGATTCGGTAATGTGTTTGGATTGTACAGTATGCTGATGCCTTTGACACAGCTCAGCCGGACGTGAGCCAGGCACATCCACAGCACATGGGACAACCGCACGCACACGCGTCCACAGGCGCACACACATGGAGGCACGCACTGCCAGCCACCCCCGCCAGCGCAGCACACACTCATCACCAGCCAAGATGCAGAGATCAGGACAGGGATGTGAAGTGTGTCTCTTCCCCAAACCGCTTCCCCACGGCACATACCGTGGTCAGTGCCCTTGTGCTACCCCCACTCCCCGCCCCCCATCCCAATCCCGGCTGCTCCCTTCCCTCTAATTCTCACAAGCTGTTTTCTTTAGGCCTGGGGAATTGGCATATACTTTAATGGCTCTGCGGCCTAGGGGTTTTTCCTTAGTCTCTCATTATCCTCCTGGCTGGGGGTGCCATGGGCCTGGGACCAAAGAAGAACATGCCAGGGAACCACACGGCCAAGACTTTTGGGGGCAGAGAAAGGACAACTCTCTCCTTTTGGAAAGTCTGGTGTCCCAGAGTTCATATGTGTGGGCCCCGGGTGTCTCCCTCCAATGGGAGAGTGAGCACCTTCACGGAGCAGGAGGCAGCTGGCCCAGGAATTAAAGATCAGCTTTGAGAGCACATCAGGCGCCGCCTGGGGGAGGTCACTCAGTCCTTCCCAATCTCCTGTCTTCTCTGTGGGGGAGGACCACACCACTGCATCAAGGGTCAGATGAAATCACGTGTGCAAAGGGCTTGCTGGGCACAAAGCCTAGCACATAATAGGTGCTTAACACATTAGATACTATCTTCCATGAAGCTACATAGATGTTGTACTCACCTGCAGCAGTGACACCTACTGAGCAACCTGCCGGCTTCCGCAGCTTGGGAACCACCATCCCACCCCTAGGCTGTCAGGACCCTGATCCCAGAAGCTCTGCTCTCCAGCTTCATGCCTTAGCTCAAGGCCTTTCCTCACGGGAATGCCCTCACCACACCCCGTCCTGCCTGCCAGGCAGCCACCTGCCCCACCTTCTCCAGGAAGCATCCATCCCTAACCTCTCAGGGCCTCCCAGATGGCCTCCTCCCAGCCCCAGCCAGCTGAGCTCTCCTGATCTGCCATCAGGCAGCTGTCCTACCACCTGGCCAGCAGGCGCTGAGCAAGCTCACCAGAGTTGCCCACACTGCTCCAGCCCTCTGGGAAGCATCCTCTCCCAGCGTGCACCAATCAGGCCAAACCACACTGAAAACCTCTACAGCCCCCGGGGACAGTCTTCTCTAGACTCCAATACTCGGAACTCACCAGTCTATGACTCGGATCCTCATCTTTTCACACATGGAGGGAAACTAAGGAGGGGAAAAGAGGAATGTTGAGAAGAACACCCCCACCTCCAAGCACAAATCCAGATTGCTGGGGAGGCGGGGAGCCAGAGCCGCCTGAGGCCAGAGCACAGGGGATCCTGGGGATCTGGCAGGTACAGAGCCGAAGCTCACCATGGCAGGCAGAGTGACTCTCTGATTCCACTGAGGGTTGGCCGTCTTCTCCAGGATCTTGCTGCAGAGCTAAAGAAGAGAGGGCAGGGGTATTGGCATCACAGTGACCATGGGCTCCCTCAGGAAGTGGCAGACTGGCGAGTGGCCATTCTCTGCCAGGCTGTCTGCCTGGAGGGCTGGGCCTAAGACCCTGGGTTCTTACAGCAATAGACTCAGATGCCAGGAGTCTTAGCAGATACAAAGCTCAACAGCAGGACATACCAAGAGCTGCACTGAGGGGTACTGTCTGAATGCCACTGTCCTTCTAAACTCTCCCCCAGCCTCTCATTATGGCAGGAATCCTAAATGTGGGGCCCTGAAGCCAGACTGGCTTTCCTTGAGGCATCCCATCAGCTTCAGACCACCTCCATTTTGGAAGACTGTGAGCCCTAGAAGATCAGAGATGGAGGAGAAAAAGGGGATCCATCACCTGCATCTGAGAGTTTAACAAAATCCAGTGAATATATAAACCCTAGAGGCCACAGCCTGGCACAGACCAGCCCTACCAGAAACCTAGCAAGATTGGAAATAGGCCCAAGCCGATGGTTCATGTGCCATCTCTGCCCTTGGAGCCCACGGAGAGCACCCCAAGGCATCCTGTCCCACACCTAGGGATAGCAGAAAAAACTCAGTTCCAGATACACAGATCCCAGTGGACTTGTGTGTTCTGCACATAAAAATGAACAGGCTTTTTTGAAGCATTTCCTAAACTCCCTGTATCACACGAAGCACAGAAGTTTATGGGCACTGTCTCATCTAATAAGCATCTAAGTTAGCTCAGAAACTTCAGGTCCCCAGGGGAGAGAGGGCTGCGTCTCCAACTCCTCACACTGCCAACCCTGTGTGCCCCTCCTCCTTATAAGCAGCAGCTGCATGGGGCTAGGGGCAAGGATGGGTGCCAGGATTAGGACCTTGTGTTAGAAAAGAAAATAAGCAGTAAGAAAAGAGAGGACAATCCATGGAAGAGACAGTTCGCAGGAATGGAGACACGGGGTGGTAAGGCACATAAGGAGATATTCAACCTCACTTATAGCAAAAGAACCACAAACACAACTAATGAGATACAATTTCGCACTCATCAGATTTGAAAAAGCTCAACAAGCAACTCACTATTGGCAAAGCCATGGAAAAGCCTCACTTATATTTCACTGGTGGAGAGCTGAAGTATTTTGATACTTGCAGGAGGTAACTGGCTGTTATTTCTCAAATGCGTATATTCCTTTTGACCTAGAAATTCCACCTCTAGACATTTACTCTACAGAAACAACTTGCATATGTGCTGAATGAAGCTATCTTTACATTATATAAAGTTATTCATTTCCTTATAATTTGAATTAAAAAAAGATCTGAAACACCACTGTCCACTAATAGAGGACAAACTGAATAAATTATGGTATAGCCACATAACAGAATACTATGCAACTGTAAAAACAGTGAGGACAGCTCTAAACCTAGATAGGAAGCAACCTCCAATTCCAATTATGAAATGGAAAAGGCGAGGTGCAGAGAAGCATGTAATATGCAACCATTTTTATTTAAAAGATCAGAAGAATCTACCGCCAGATGTGTTGCATGTGCACGATGCAATCAGAATGTTACAAAAGAAGCTAACCACTGTGGTTTCCTTTGTAAAGGAAGAAATGAGCAGGCAGACTGTTGGACAGTCTGAGGCAAGAGGGTGATCATGGGTAATGTATAAATACATAGAGTAAATGTATGTAGTGGTTAGATGTATTAACTAATTAAAAAATGGGCAAAACTCTCAACTAAAAAGAAGAGATTCTTTACACATAGCAGCGAGATCACCATGCTTCTTGCACAGGTCGCAGGGAGTGTGGGTCACTAAAGTAGGCACTTTAGCCTAGTGGTCCTGGGACCAGAAAAACAGGCAGTCCGTCTTCCACAGCCCAGTCCAGCACTGCGTCCAGCGCTAGGAGCGCCTGACAACTCTCACATCCCACCCTGCCCTCCACACCAGGCAGGCAGCAGCTTGCTTCCTCCTTCTCCCCTTCCTCCTCTTCTTCTTCCTCCTTCCTCACTCTCTGCCCCCCCATTTCTCTCTTTAGCCTCCTTTACTTCCTGGTGAAATGTAATTAGCAATGCCTTTCTGGAAACCATTTTGCCATCTGTGTCAGATATTTAAAAATAAAAGTACTCTCTGACCTGATAATCCCAGACCTAGAAACTTCCCTGTGGAGAAGCAGTCAACATATGGACAAAGATCCATGAGGATCTGTGAAGGCATGTGCTTGTCACAGATTTATTTATAAAAGAGAAAATGAATTCTTCTTGAATGCTGGGATTATGGGTATGAGGGCTGCACATGTCCTGGGGCAGATAATCTGCATACCAACATAAGGAGGGGAGAGAGGCTGACCAGCTGCAGCGGCTGCTGCGTCTCCCTTTGCTTGTTGCTCTTTTCTGCGCCCATAAACTGCTGCCCTCTGCCATGTGCCACTCTGCCTTGGAGCCAGCCGAGTGTGGACTGAAACCTCCACACACTGTGCGCTAAATAAACCTCTCCTTCCTTAATTTTGTCCTAACAGTAAGAGAAAAGTAACCAAGCCAAGGCCAAAATACGAGAAGGGAAAACGCACAAATGCTAACTCAACAGCAGTCATCTCTAGGTCAGTGAGGCCCACAGAACGATGGGAGCAGGTATCTTCCTTTCCTCTCATTTCTTCATTTTTTTTTAACAATTAGTGGATCTTATTCTTACATTCTGAGAAAAAGTTTTAAAACCTCCTGCTGTGCCCTGCAAGTAGTTTCCCTTTCTGTTACCCACACATGAAGGAAGCTCGCTCACACACACACACACACACACACACATGGACACATACCGAGACACACAAACACAAACACACAGTCACACAGACCGACCGACCGACACACATTCCTTCCAGGCTGAGTAACTTGGTCAAAACTGGTATGTTCACACCTTGCAAAACAGCGCCACTAAGTGTCCACAAGAGGAAATGCACAGACTGCTAGATGGGGATGCGAGGACACAGGATGCTTTGGATTAGGATGTGAAAAGTGACACACAAGCAGAATGAGACAAGGAAGAAGGGCAATAGAGTGGTGGGAGGCCACAGGAGATGGCTCAGGGAAGACAGAAGAGGTCATAAAGGTCCAAAGACCACAGAGGAGAGGAGCAGATCAGATCTGTCAAAAGGGAAGTGTCACCTGCTGCCCTCCCTATTAGCTCATTCTTCAACTCCTGCCAGCCCTTTGAGAGGGACCACAGGAGCGCCATTTCTTGCTTAAGCTCAGCTGCCCATCAGCTTTATTCAGTCTCTTGTCCCCATCAGGATCTGCATCATCTCGCCTAGCTATCTGTATCCCCTAGAAAAGCCCCCAGGGACAAGCAAGAGCATTTCAGAACCTAAGGACCCACAGCCAGCAGGAACCCCAGAGCTCTGACAGTTAGCTCCAAGAAGACAGGGAATATTAAGGAAAGTCAGTCTTGGGCCTGGTCACCAAGAAGCACCCAGCTACGCTGGACATGAGACAAAAACAATGAGTGTTCCCAATTGATGTGACCATCATCATCTGTGAAGTGGAAAAACTGATCCTAGTCCTTAGAGCACACACTACTGAGCCACACTTCCTGCTTCTTGCCAGCCTTTGGGGTTCTGTCCTAGCCTGTCCTGAAGCCAGTACAGGGTGTCAGACCAAGCCCAAACCAAACCTGCTCTTGGGCAAGAATCTCCAAGGAGCATCTGCACTTCAGCATGAGGGACCTTGCTTTGTGACTTGCCCTGCAGAGCCTGTGCTAGGAGCTGGGGAGGGAAGAGCCAGTTAGAAGGGACTCCAGATCACAGCATCAAAATAATGCATATATCAAGGGCCAGCAATATAGCTCAGTGGTCTAAAGCACCTGCTTAAACAACCTTAGGCAGGCGCAGGGGACCACAGTTTGATCCCCAGCACCACATTCTGTGCCAGCCCCACCCTCAGGGTGGGCTGAGCCAGCCAAAAAAAAAAAAAAAAAAAAAAAAGATAATGCATATATAAATACAATAACAGCTGATTCCAATACAATGAATTAATAAAAATTATCGGGCTGGCCAGATAGCTCAGCAAACTAAAACATTTGCTTAGGCACAGCGTAGTGGCTGGGTTCAGTCCCCAGTATGCCATGCTGGCTCCACCCCCAGGGCACGCTGAGATGCAACTGAGATTGGGGACATGCCTATAATCTCAGCACTTGGGAAGCTGAAAATAGGAGAATCACTATGAATCAGATTTAGGCAGTAAGACCCTGTAGACCCTGTACTAAATACAATAATAATAATAATAATAATAATAATAATAATAATTGAGGACCATGTGATATTCAAAGGGGTGGAAGAAGCAAAGCTTTTTTTTTTTTTTCCAGAACCAGGGATTGAACTCAGGCCCTTACATTTGCCAGAGAAGTGCTTATTCTACTGAGCCATCTCCCCAGCCCCTCAAAACTCTTCTTTATAGAAAAGAAAAAAATAAAAATGCCAGCTAATAAGAGATGAAATTATAATGAGAAAATCAGCCCTATATAACTCCCAAGAAAATGTTTTCTGAAGACAGAGTCCAATGAATGTTTACAGCATTAGGTTAGAAGTTGTCAGGAAGTAGCTCCGCTGCTGAGAAGCTGGAACTACATAGCAAGACGCTGTCTCAAACAGAAAAGAAGGAGCTCTCCCATCCCCGGAACCACAATGGCGCCACAGATTTTCTGCCAATTGCAAAGAGAACAAACTATCTACTTTTACAAGGGGGCAATCTGTAGTCACCGCCTTAGCCAAGGGATCCGATGGTCGCTGCTGATGACACCTGACACCGTTGCCTCTTCTTGTGCAGCACAAGGCACAAGACATTGCCTATATGAGTTCTGAGCAAAATGCTTCATCTGAATCTAGCAGAATCTGTAGACCTGATTTCCCATTTACAGAAAATACAAGAGCCAGACGAACAAATTGAACACAACTGGAAGGAGACAATGAGAGAAATACAGAACAAATGGCAAGGGCTTTCCAAAAGATATCAGTGTCATGAGGTGAGCAAAACAACAGTGTAAGGAATGCTGTGTGGTACGGGGAAGAGATGGCAGTAGCTCTAGGGACACCAGCAAGGGCTGTGCCTTGGAGTCATGTCCAAAGTCGAGAGCTAGAGGTGACCCGCTGAATGTGGAAAGAGAAAGGAAGGAATGAAAACAGACCCATACAGTCTGCCATTGTGGGTGGAATGGGTCAAGATGGAGGCTGCTGGTGACAGAGAAAAATGGCTCCTCTGTGACCATTAGTCCTCATGCATCAACTTGAATGGCTTAAAAATTCCTGACCAGTAGGGCACACTTTTGGCTGTGTGTGGGTAGGCCAGTAGGGCCCTGACTCTGCCCTATGCAGGATCCCTAGGCCCTTCCTCTTCTTGCTCTGTTTGCCAAATGCCATGGACGAAGCACCTTCTCTCTATGACATCCCTGCCTTGGAGCCAGCCAACCCTCTAAAACCATGAACAGAAGAAATTTCTTTCCTTCAAGTTACGGACATTGGGTATTCGTGTCCTGGCAACAGGAAAGCTGACGCACACCCTCTATGTGCTCACAAGGGCATCAGGTCAAGGCAGTCAGGGCCACTGACTGCCTTGGAGAAGCGTGGGCTAGAAGCAAGGGCCCAAAGCTGAAGGGCATTGAGGGAGTTCCCTGCAGAGAGGTGATGGCCAAAACCCGGGAAAGGCTGGAGACATGGCCACACAGAGGCTGGGAGGAGCCAGCCCTATGGAGGGAGCTACTAGGCTAGAAGTCAACAAGGACAGGCGTGACAGCCCACACCTGAGCAGGCAGCAGGCTGAAAGGAAAAGGTGGCACATCGGTGACCCCTAGAGCACCTATCAGAGAGGTCTCTGTCCAACTCCTGCCACCAGGGTTCAAAAATTAAGGTTTTGTCACATTTTTAAAAAGAGTTTTCCTATCTGCATGTCTTCACCTCTGGTTTCCAGGCTGTTCTTTATTTTTCCCATAAATATTCTTCTGTCCATCCATTGTCCCCCTGTCCACTCTGGGTCCATCCACACCTATTTCTTTATATGGCTATCCAGGCAGACCTGTCAACACTCGTGTGCATAGCAGTCCCAGAAAGCCAAGCCTGGATTCATGTCACACTTGTGTCCCAGGGTCAGCCTCTCCAGGTTCACATGCTCAGCCAGTGGACCCCCCTGTGCTGTACCCCTAGCACCTGTGCAAGGCCACCCCACCATCACTCGCCCACAGGAGCCCTCCTGCTCCTTTGCTCCTTACCATCTTCCCTGCAAAGCTGACCTCCACGAAGGGGTCCACCAGGTTCTTCTTGTTACTGTCGAAGCCGAAGATCTGCTTCACATTGTCCATCACGGCATCATCCACTGGAGAGGACACACAAGTCACTGCTGTACCCAGTATTACTTGTAGCCAGGCAGCACTGGGACAGTGTACCTCCCTCAGAACTCAGTCCAGGTGCTCCTGGGAGGGAGGACTCTGAGAGGAGCCATGCCTGAGCACCCTGGGCTGCACCCTCCCAGAGTCGCAGCAGCCGGGTCTCCATCCCCTCGGTACCATGCAGCTTGAGAACAGGTCTGCCGGGTGCTGGCTGCGTACTGGACTGAGGAGAAGTCTATATCACCAAGGGCAGTAAACTACAGCCAAGCACTGGAGATTTTTTAATAATAAGGCAGTTATTGGTGCCTGTGGGACATTTTTCTTTAGCAATTAGCACAAGGATTTCCCTGGACTTAATCACTAAGTCAATTCTATCCTTTAAAAAAAAAAGGTTTGGGCTGGGGAGATAGCTCAGCAGTCTAAGTGCCTGCCTGGCAAGCACAAGGGTCCAGGTCCCATCCATGGTACTACATGCCGCGTCAGCCCTGCGCTGAGCCAGCCACCAAAACCAGATGTACTGGCACATGCTTGTAATCCCAGCACTGGGGAGGCTGAGACAGGAGGATCACTATGAGTCTGAACTGTCTAGTGAGGCCCTATACCAAATAAATAAAAGATTTTTAAAAAAAGAAAAAACTGGCCGGGGAGATGGCTCAGTAGAATAAGTGCTTGGCCTGGCAAGCACAAGGACCTGAGTTCAATCCCTGGTTCCGCGAAAAAAGAAAAAACTTTTCATCTACTTCTTTAAACCAACTACTTAATTGAATTAGCCAGATTACTTATGTACATATATAGAAACCTTAATTATGTGTACATATATATATATATACATATATATATATATGTTTATATGTACATGAATGCACAAGAGAAGGAACCAGTTAAAAATTTTATGCTAGCAATGTCTACATGAATGGAACAGGTAATGATTAACAAATAGGCTACCTTTATCTATCTATTTTGTTTCTATTTATATTTAAACAACACTGTAGAGAATTCCACACAAATCTTCTTTACCTTAAAAAGCAAGCAGAAAAAAAAGCAAGCAGTTCAATCTCCCCACATCCCTGTGGAAACTCACTAGCATCACATCTATGTAGCTGCAACCAATAAATGTGAATTTTTTTAAACATGTATTCTAATATCCACTTAACTCTCGTTAGTTATTTAAAGACTTTCCCCTGTGATTCTGATCCAACTAAACTTGTATAGAAGGAATCTGTTTCTTTTATATACTGAGGCCATTATCACAGCAGAAACCCTCAAACAGCTTGATGCCAAACTTGTAAATAGGGATCCAACTTGCAAATGTTTTCACTGACTGCTGGGAACAATGACTGGTCTGATTATGTTAATATGCACTGGAAAACAGTGGCTCACAACAGGTTGCCTGGGAAGCCTTTAAACACTAGGAAAGAATGAGTCCTTTTCCAACCCAGGAATGACAGCCCCACTGATGCTTATGGCTCTAGAATATTCTGTATAACTCCCCTAGCAACCTATCCTAAGCAACACAGAGTGAGGCCAACGCCATGTCAGCTGTAGTGAGAATGCACTTAATAATCAGCCTTCCAGGAGGATGAGAAGGTGGCCACAAGTCAGGTGACCCAGTTTTGAGGAAACAGAAGGGTTTTCTGGTGCATAGGACTTCTGGGGCCAGCGTAGACCCAGGCCAAGGAGGATGGTGGGCCACCTGGTGGAGCAGGTTTCTTCATCGGAAAGACAATGGTCCCCGGAGTCCTCTGTGCAAACTCTTTGAACATCAGGGCAGCTGCTGTCTACCAGGACTTTCGGGCCAGGATTCCTCACAGGGGAAAGAGCAGCCAAGTGCCCCCCTCAAGCCCAGCAAGGCAGTGTGCAGATGGTGCAGCCTCCTCAGTGAAAACCAAGAAAATGGATCCACAGTGGCTCAGGAGCCAGACTAGGTCTGGGGACACTGGAATGCAGCCCAGTGGCTGCTATCACCCTCAAGATGATTGTGGGGATACTGGTCAGTGAAGTCGAGAGCTCAGGGGCCAGGGAGATGGCTCAATAGAATAAGTGTTTCCCTGGCAAGCGCAAGGGCCTGAGTTCAATCCCCAGTCATGCTCCCCCAAAAAATAAAATAAAATAAAATAAAAATGAAGTCTAGGAAGGCACTGCGCCACTGAGCTATATCCCCAGCCCTCCTAAAAATGAAGTCTAGGGGCCAGGAAATCCTCAAAGAGAAAACCAGACCAGGGAGAGACACGAACAGAGCAGACAGGCAGCCCATGAAGACAAGGAGGCCTTTTCCTCTCCCCGAAGCCTGAGCTCATAGGGAACCCACCACAGCCCTGCCCAGGGTTCCTTCCCAATGGCCCGGCCAGACCTTTGGCAGGCTCCCCACCCAGTGGGGTCGCCTCACTCACTCTGAGGCAAGTCCTCAGCCCTGAAGACCCTCAGGCAGAAATGGGCTCCTCGCAGGGCCACACCCGTTGGCCTCAGCAGGTTGCTTTCAATGTCCTCCCTGTCTTCAGAGGGGTCCTTCCTCTCCAGCTACGAAGCAAGCAAATGTGATTCCTTTGTGTGCTCTTGGTTTCCATGTTTTCCTTCCTTTTCTATAAGCTCTGCCCACCACACTTACACATTGTGTCACATCCCTCTCCCACAGGTTCAGCCTGTCTCCTCTCAGAGATACAAGAGGCTGACAGCTGTGAGCTCTGAGCTCTTCTCTCCTCCTTACCATCTCCAATCTGTAGCTTACTTACTGACAAGTGAAGATGATAATGATCTATTCTTAGGCAATAAATATAAATCAGTTGTAGTCAGGTTACAATATAAATATATTGGAAATGACCTCACTTTTGAAAAACCCAAAATTCACATATATAGCCTTTGAAAAGGATATGGGATATTAATAATGTGCTTCTCTGAATGGTAGTACTAAAGATTCTATTCTCACTGCCTATGTGTCCTAAAGTTCTCATAATTACCAACTAGTCTTCTAAATCAGAAAAAAAATAAACTGAGGGCTTTTTTTGGTGACTCCATCGCCGGGTACAAAGCACTCTTCCTTGGCAGTGACCCAGGAGAAGGTACTCACAGGAGCTTCGTCTCCTGGTCCCAGTACGCACAGGCTGGCTTTCAGGTAGCCTCTTGCGCCAGCAGAGAAATCCTCAGAGTCAGAGAGCAGCAGCCACTTCCTGAGACAGGCGTGCCCTGAAAGCGACAGTGTGCATTGGGGATCCCAGGCTGGGAAAACCCAAATCTACAGCCACATCCAGAAAACCAGAATGGACCACACAGGATGAGATAAAGGACTCAGGGGGCAAGGACCCTAGGCAAGTGGGGCAAAACCAAGAGCTTGTGACCAGAGATCGAAGGTCTCCATAGGGTGCCACAGTCACTCCATAGGGCTATTTTCCTAAGGAGGCAGAAATATGCCCCATAAATCATGCTCCATTCTATAACTGGTAATTAAATATGTACCTCAAAGGGGGGTTTTTTTGTTGTTTTTTTAAATCTGTTGTCAAAATGTACTTTGAGGGCTGGCAAGATAGCTCTGTGATCTAAAGTGCCTGCTTAAGCAAGCTTTAGGCAAGCCCAAAGGGACCCTGGTTCGATCCTCAGCACCATATGCCATGCCAGCCCCACACCCAGGGTGGGCTGAGCCAGCCACAAGAAAAAAAAAAAAAAAAGTACTCCGAGTGTTTATGTGGGTCAGAACAAGAAACATTAACAGAAATCTCTATTAGAGGCTGTGAAAGAGGAGGAAATTGTATCTTCCACTTTTGGGGATAGTGACCAGCCCAAGCAGACCTGAATGAGGTAAAATCTTGAACTCATTAAAAAAAATGTTCTCCCCCTCTCTGAGGTAAGCCCAAGTCCCAGCATGCATCCATACGACCTTTAAGGTTCATCACCTCTGAGGCTCCTGAGACCCAGGGGAAGTTTTGAGAGCTTGCTTTGCATGCACGGGCAACTCCTGCCTCCTCCTAGAGGAACAAACCCCACCCCTAAACGCT
>NDGN011410161.1:0-10950 GCA_002564285.1 Tympanoctomys barrerae
AATAGTAATGAGACAGTTTCAAATCAAATTGGTAGGACAGTTTCAATAATTAACACACTGCATCCTAGGCCTCTTTAAGACTCCATTGAATTCATATCATTTAGCCTCTAAGATCATTCATTTGATTTTCTGTCTTCCATTGTCTTATTTTTCTTTTTCTTTTTTCTTTTACTTTTTTAAAATTTAATATTTCTTTTTTCCATAATTTAATTGATAAACAAATAGCAATGAGACAGTTTCAAATCAAATCGGTAGGACAGTTTCAATAATTAAAACACTGCATACATTCTTCTTAGTGCTTAATTGCTGTACAGGATGCGGACTTGATATCCTATTTACAAACCATTGTCTTATTTTTAATCCAGTTACCTTTTATTTCAGTGAATCTATCCACATAATTAGATATAGACACCTTGAGTGTTATTCTATCACAGTGTCTAGTTGGTAGAGAGCTTTGTAATATTTTTCACTCATGTGTTGATTCATGTAGATACTTACTACTTGAGGGATCCATGCTATTTTGCTAGCAAGAGACACATAGGAGGAAATAGACTATTTACTTCTTGTCCTCATATCAAATTGCCCAATTAAGTTCCTATATTTAACTTTTACATTAAATCTTTAGTAAATGAATATTTAATATCTATTCTTTACATTGAATATGTATTTATAAACTTTATTTATAAAATAAGAGCTGTTCTTAAAGTTAGAATGTTTCTCCTGGTGGTGCTGTGGCTCAAACCCCAGCCCTTGTGCATGATAAGCATATACTTTACCAGCAAGTTCCATTCCCTAAAGTCAGGATTTGATATCTTACTTTTTGTGCTTAATATGGCACTGAGCAAACATATACCTGATGAAAAAAATTACTGATTGCAATACTTTTCAATATTTCATTGATTGATTTTGTATTCTGAGTTCACTTTTGCATTCTGACTTATTCACAAGTAGTATCCAGGACAGGCATGCTACCTATGGGGGATAGGGTGTCAGTGAATGTAAGGGTTTATGGAAAGACAGAAAAGTGAACAAAGAGGGGGTGAGTACAGGAGAGCAGTAGAGATTTCTTTCAAGATGGAATATTAGAAATTTCCTGAATGACCTGGTTGGTTGTTGAGCTGTAAGATAAAGGATAAGAAAGATTTAGATTTGTGAGCTAATAGATGGGCAAACCCAGGCTAAACAAACATCTTGAACAAATTCTACTGGCCCAGAATAGTTTGCCTAGAGTAAAAGTGACAAGATATAAAGAAAAACATCACTGATAACTGAACATATGTGTGCTCTTCTGAGCCCATCAGAGCAGCTTACACTCCATGAAGACATGACCAGCTCCTGTTTGTAGTTCTACAGCATTAAACAGTGCCTTCCACACCAAAAGAGTGGAAGAAAAATGATCCACAGAGGATTGACTCTTGGCTGCTTCTCTGAAGCCATCTATGATCTACTTCCGTCTGACTAACTCTATCACATCTTATGGATCTTTTTGGTGGATCTTAAACACAAGTGAGAACCTTTGCTTTTGTTCTTCTGTTTACCTGAAACTTCTCTCACTGAGCTCTACCTTCACCAACCTTCCTGCCTTTCCTTAAACACACCACTTTGTGACCTTTGCCCTTGCTATTTATTTAATCTCTAGATGGAGAGCTTTTCTGTTTATCTTCAGGAAATTTGATCCTTCCTTTCATTTAAATCCTTTTTACTTCCTTGAGAAGCCGTCCTTGCCAGCCTATGTTGAAAGTGCCTCTCTCCTGCCACTGTCACCCTCTCTAATTTTCTTTCCTTTGTATACATGAACACCTTATACAATTATATAGTTGTTTCTTTATTGTTTGATGTGCCCTCTCCCGCTAGAATATAAGATCTCATTCTAAAGATCTTACATGCTGAGGAGGACTTTGCTTATACATTGTTATTTCCCTGATACCACCTAGAACAGTGCTTGGCACATAACTAACATACAATAAATATTTGTTGAATAGATAAGTCACTTAAATAACTTGCCCTGGAATTTAAGGCCTTTTATAGACATAGTTGAAAATGCCTAGAGTAAATAAGCCCTAGAAATTTAAATGTAAAATGAACTACATTACAGTTGTCTTACTTAGCCAAAGCACTTCAAATTTTATTTTATTTTTTTATCTTAAGAGTCATGAACTTTATTTTCTTTTAAAAGAATAAAATATAGTAAAAAAATTACAGACAACACAGAATTTTAAACAAAATGATAGAAATTGAACAATGTTTGTTACATTGCATATTGTTGTCTTCAAATAGTAATCTGAACAACTAATTTGAAGATAATAATAGTCAAAATATTGAAAAAGAAACTATTGAGAATGAATCTTAAACAAAGGTCAAGTTGGAGGCCAAATAACATAACAAAAGGTGAAAGAGCCAGAATAGAAACTTGACTTCCCATGCCAATACCAAGCTTACCCCAACTATAACACATCTACTCTATATAGAAGGACAATTTTCTAAAATGAATTTTCTAAAATGTAAAAGTGAAGCCAGATGTGGTAGAGCATGTCTGTATTCTCAACTCTTGACGTCTTCTCTCAAAATACTAAAAAAGATATAAAAGATGGGGATGTAGCTCAGTACAAATGTCTTATTAGTTTTGAGCTCCTGTATGAGAAAGCAAGAAAAAATGCAAGCAAGCAAGCAAGGTATGGCCTGCCTCTGTTGAAAGCTATGCAATGCCTTCCATCATTCTGTTCACTCATCAAAGTTGGCTGAGGAAAAATGCCGATTCTGACCTTTCTTCTTTCTCTACTCCCCAAATTCACTTGTATACTGCTTCATTGGCTGAGGTCTCAATGCATGCTACCAGTTATGCTTGAGCTTGGTGACTTCTATCTATTTATTCCTCATAATTCTGATTACAGGTCTATTCTACTGCAATTATTATTCTACTATCGTCCTACTATTATTCTTTTAAGCCATATTCCCCAAAGGAAATTAATTACTCCCTGCAAAACTAATTCCAAGTCTAGTACTTGCCTCATTGGGTACATAATGTGATGAATGCTCCGATTTCTACTATCTAGTACATAAGTCTCTTCCTAACTGGGGGATATTCTGAGCACCTTGTCTGTAATTGCAAATAACAAAGCAGAGAGACCTTTTTTCTCTTTACCCATGGAAGCCATGGAATAAGCTTAAGACCTAAGACTGAAAAACCAAGCTCTTGCCTAGAATTTTGACTGCTTGAGGGGTGTGACAGAGTGGGATTCATTCAGGGCAGTGGTATCTAGCAATATCCATGCAGAATGCCACTTAAGTTACTGCAGCTGGGATGGCAATATTCATTCTAGACTGTTCTTTTTAAAAAGAACAGGCATTATTTTTCCTGCATCTTGGCTCATGTAACAGGTGAAATCTTTTAGTTGCTAAAATTCTCCATTTTGCTTCTAGTGAATTCTGGATCTATGCAAAATAGACATAGATGATATCTGTTACTTAGAGTCCAACAGTTCCTGCCCCAGGACTGTGCAAAATAGTGGGTACTCAGTAAATGTGAATTGATGGTAAAGATTAACACACTTGGAAAGGACACAAACTGAAGAAGAAAAATTAACCTCAAGTTCAGACTAGATCATTGTACTTTTCCTCTCCCCCAACTTAACAGGTTTAATGACAATTCATAATTTAGGAAGAATGACTCCAAAGATATGAAGATTTCTAAAAATTCCAATTATCTAAATTTAATCTTTCTATATTATTACAAAAAATCCAGGTTTAGGACAAAGTAGGATCTTAGTACATTCTGACAAGTTGTTTCACTTGTAAAAGAAACCACAAAGGGGCTAAGCATTCATATATTTTGAGTATTGAGTCCAAATGACTAGAATGCCACAATTAGGCTACCTCATAAATGAAAGACTATGCTGAATAATAACATGGCTATTATTGAAAAGTAGTAAATATTTTCAGCCATGATACAAAAGTTGTATCCCCCAAATACATTTAATAACTATGCAAAATACAATACTATACTCCATTTAATTTAGCTAGTGAGAGCATGAATCTTCACCATATTGAACTAATGTCAAAACCACATATTCAATGTATATAAACTGAAGACATCTCACTCAATTTTAACTACCCAAGAATATCCTTGACAAAGGCTCTTTTCTTTAACTTTTAACAAAGACAGTAATGTGTATACACAGAGATATGTGGTGTCAAAGGTCAACTTTTGATCTTTGATTGAATTACAAAAATGTTGGAGGTATCAATCACATAATAAATGTGCTTTTGGTGGGTGAACTGAGTAAAACATTTTGGGCTAAAAATAAGGAGAGATTGTATTCTAGGAATGAACTAGTACTAGGTCATCATAATTGAGCTTCCTAAAGTCCCAAATTGTATTCAGCCTTGTATACCATTCATGACTAAGGTCAGACACACACACACACACACACACACACACACACACACACACCTGCATACTCCGGTACCCACCACTGTGGCTAGCACACAGTATGGTAAAAGTTGGATAAATAATTTTTAAGTAAATACATGAAGATCCGAACTCAAAATGAAACTCCAACTCTTTACTGCCTATATGTGCCAAACTGGGCATTTGCAGGTGATTAAACACATCTGGGAGGTTAGGATGGGGAAATTAGAACCAAGGACATATTCTGTGTGCGGCACTGGTATAGCTTGCAGTACTAGCTATTTTTCCTCATCATCAGGGGTGAAAATTAAGGCTTGGAGAGATTAGCCACAGAACTTGGAAGATACAGAATCAGTCTTTTAACTTCTATCTTTATAACTAGTACTGTTTCTATTTTATTGAGATACTTAACTATGGACTCTAAGAATATCATATAATGTATATTGGAAAGGTTTATAATGTGAATAACTCTTATCTTTCACCAGATTCTCAAGATGGTCCATAGCCTCCTAAAGGCTAACACATGGGCTTATGACTACATGAAGATATTGGACCAGCATTTGCCTGGTGCAGTGGGGAAGAAGAAGGTGAGAGTGCAAGTGAAGGAAGGTTACATGCTGAGCCACTCACCACTTGCATCATCCCTTTGAGCCAATATTTCAGCTGGATGAGTTACTGGTGTTCTTGCCAGGGTGACAATTAGCCTGATCCAAGTTTTACTCTCTCCCCAGGGTATTTATAGAACTTTGAATTCACAGAAACAAGACAATGGTGTGTGTGTGTTTGCGTGTGTGTGTGTGTGTGTTTATGCACACATCTACTCATAGGGGATATGTGTTAGAGAGGGAGTAGTGACAGAATCTGAGCCTGCAATTACTCTCTTTCAAAGACATGGTATTGGAGTTGGGCTGTGTTGTGAAAAGGAAAGGAAATCCAGCAGAGCTCAGACTTTAGCAACTGCGCAAGTACTAGCTGCTGGTGGATTAAATATACTAAATCTAACTCTACTACTAGACTTTTACACTACAGGCCTTCCTGAGTAGAAGAGAGAGATTAAGAACTTTGTTTTTATTTACATAACAGTTATTCATATAACATTGTCTGCTATAAGTAGGCATGGGTAATACATTACCTCTGGGTAATATAAAACTGAGTATGGAGCATTCTAGATGTGGGTATGTTTCACAAACATGTAATCAGTAATCACAACTCAGTGTTTACAAGCTCTGCACTAGAAATGTGATGAACAGCTGCATAACACTACCTGAGGAAAGAGAGATTCCACCTAGGAGAAGAGGAAGTTCTGTTGGAGGTAACTTGCCAGTTCAAATATGTGTACCAAGCTGTGAGCACTGTATTGGCTTAGGGGGCTGTTATTGTCTATATTTGGATGTTCCCCAGAGCCTCCTGTGCTCATAGATGGGGCATTTGGGAGGTGATTGAATTGTGGGGATTGTTTAGTTGATAGCTAAACGTGATCTGGAAAGTGAGGCCTACAGTGGAAAGTGTAGGGGATGAGGTCCTAGAGGGTGGAGTTTCTACTGCGTTCTGCTGCCATGCCACAAGCCATATCTCTTCTGCTATTCCCCAATGCCATGCCCCCTACCTTGGAGCCAGCCAACAATGTACTGAAACCTCCACAAACTGTGAGTTATAAGACTCTGTTTCAAACTACATCCTTTAAAGTGTAGGTGTTGGGTATTGTATCTCAGGGGTGAGAAAGTAACTAAGACAGTGGAGGAAGTTGTCTAGGTGGAGAATATCTGCTGTCAGTGAACACAAGGCCAAACAATGGCCTTGAACAATGGAAATGACAACCTGCTACAACAAAGCCAGTATGTCTAAAGTGCAGGATAACACAGCTTTGAAAACGACAGACTGTGTGTGTGTGTGTGCATGTTCTGGGAAAAGTAATGTCTGAATTATTTTCAGGAGACTGAATAAGAATTTACCAAGTCATCAAGGTGTGGAGGTACATGCTTGTAATCTCAGCACTTGGGAGGCTGAGACAGGAGGATTACTGTAAGTTTGAGGTCAATACAGGGTACATGATGAGTTCAAGGATAGCCTAGAATATACAGTGAGGCCAGAGAGAGAGAGAGAGAGAGAGAGAGAGAGAGAGAGAGAGAGAAATTATCCAGTTTTAGGTAGAAAGATACATAGATAGAAAGGCTTCCCAAAGAAAAACAAAAATACCAATAGTCTATATTGAACATTCTGTGGGAACCAAGCACCAGATTAAGTGCTTTATGGACATTTTCCCACAGAGTATACCTTTGAGATAAGCACTATTTCTACATTCTGTGTATTCTTATGAGTGTATTTCTCTAGACTTTAACATCTATTGAACCAGGACTTGTGTAGTAGATTGTTTGTGAGGTGACTGCTATCATTCCCCTTCTTGCATCAATGCACTTTGCATGGTCTTTTGCATTTTAAGTTTTGGCACGATCATGTTGCTTGCTTTTGGCCAATAGAAATGCAGCAAATGTGGTGCAAGCAGAGGTTTGGAGAGCAATTGTAATGTGAGGTTTGTCCTTTGTATCGTGTTTGGAACCCTGAGATCATTGTTTCAAGCTCCATGCTTGGTGTAGCTTTCTAGAGTGGCCACAGAAAGAATTGAGAGACCTCAGTGGATTTTTAGCAATGATGAAAAATGGGAGAGAGACTGTCCTAGAACATCTAACCCTTAATCATCCACTGACAATATCTGCTGGAGAAATCCTGGGAGAGGCTATCAGAGGAACCACTCAACTGAAATCCTCCAAATAGCCAGCCAGCCCATGATGAGCCAATAAAATCTAAGGTTCTAAGAAATGACCAAGTTTTGGTGTGATCTGTTAAACAGTAAAAACTAACTGATCCAGTATGTATCTTCTGATTGAGTATATGTTATAATTAAAATGAAAAGCATATATTTATTTTTCATAGGTATAAAAAATCATGCATCTTACAATTGATTGTTATTTAGATTTGATACAATCAAGCATCTTATAATTGATTGCTATTGAGATTTGAAGTGATCCAACTTTACACTCACTTGACAGATAAAAATGCTAGGGAGTTCAGAGTTACTTGCGGTAGGGCATAACTGGCAAGTAATGGAATTTGAATCCAAGAAATCTGAAGGAGTGTGCTTGGCTCTTAACCTGTATATAGTTTCATTCTAGGCAGAGAAGATAATGACTACCTAGTTGGTAACAAAAGTAGGACTAGGTTACAAAGATGCTTCAGAATACCTTGCAAAGAGTTAAAATGATCCTAGTTGAGAATAAGAAAACATTGGAATTAGAAAGATAGAGTAGATTTAATTTTTCTTTTTGATGCTAACTAAATAAAATCTTTATAACACTTCAAGAGACAGGAAGTAGAGTGTTGTGGGTACAGGGTGGAGCCCAGCAGCCTTGACCTCTGTTGTTAGGTTTATATTGGAGCAGAAATTAGAAGAGAGGGACAACCTGCTTGGGTCCCCTTTCTGTCCCTCTCTCAGGCAGAAGCTTTCTTTCCCCTAACAAATGTTCTGCTCTTAACCTAAAAAAACAAAAAAACAAAAAATCTCAGAAGAAGGTCTGACCAGGAGGCTAGAAGAGCTGGTGCACTCTGTCCCATGTGGAAGGACATGCATGCACAGGGAAGTTACAACTGAGACATCCGAAGGCTAGCTTTCCCTCATAAAATTAATGAAGGCTGTGGGTCAAGTGCATTTGAAAAGGAAAATGAACATGGAGAAAGAGAAGACTGTAGCTTAGTTAGCACCACTGATGATCACATGACAGTTAATAGGTACTTAGCAAAGTTTGTTTGGTGGACACCAACTTTCTTATTGCTGGAAACCCAAGAGAGTTATAGTAGCAAATCTGTATAGTGGCATAATTATGGTGTAAAAAGTATTGCCAACTGGAGAAAAGTAACTGTAAGGCCAACATAGCCTATCTTCAGGGCCACTCACTCACATGAAGTTCCTTGTGAGACTTAGGGGCCCTATTAAGATTCAATGTTTCTTCGAATATTGAGAAACAAAGTAACTGCTAAGAGATGATACAGTCATCATTCTCTATTCTAAATCTCTTCTGTTACTACTGCTTGCTTCATGGTATTGAAGTGGCTAAGGTCATTTTTGGAACTCAGCTAAGGGGAATGGATGTTGGACACAATTTTTTTGAGTCTGGAAAACTATATTTTTGGAATTTGAATTCACTGGAATGTCTTAAGGACCATTCTACCATCTCTGTCAACTCATCAAGCATCATGGGTTTTGGGTTCTGAGGTTCTGGAGTTCTGGGGATTCCTTCCATAGATTTTTCTCCCCCAGGTTTTTCTTGTCCTGAATAAAGAATTGGACAAAACAAATGCAAAATGTAATGACACTTTACATTTATTAAAGGTAGGAAAAGAAACATGCTTTGCAGAGTGAGTGCATGCCAACTAAACATTGCAAAAGAAGTACACTCTACATAGTAAAAGCAGACTACTGTGAAGGAGTCAGCAAGATGGCCATGAGCTTCATGGTAGTCATCTTGTGCATTATCCCACTCCTCAGGCTACTGTCATCTCTAGGCCACCCTATCAAAAACCTACTTAGTTTTTCATGAAAAAGAACCGAAGACAGAATTTTCTGATTGGTTCCAGGTACAGGGCTTTGGGAACAGCTCTGTGCCTGTGTCCTACCCAGATAGCTTTGCCATGCCCTGATCTCCTGCTTCACTGACATAAAGTTAAAGATCAGAAGTCCTATCTACATATCAACTGGTCCTAAGACATCTAGAAATACAAAATCAGATAAAGTGAATAGAGTGAAATGTATATACATAGCCAGAAGATAAGTTCCTGAAAATTCTTCCACTTTATATGTCATAATAACAAACCAAAGTAATAGTAACTCATAATAATAAAACTATACTAATGAAAAGGGGAAAGGGGACTTTGAGATAGAAAAAGGGAAGTAGGTGGAAAGGAGAAGGGTATCAAAAAAGAATCAAGAGGTGTTATATACACATACCTACTCACTAAACTTCATGTATGGAAAACATATACTTAATAAAGTTCTTAAAAAGAAATAGAAAGCTATGGATTTGGTTCTTTAATCAAAACACTCAATTGAAAATCCAATCAATAATATTAGAGGAAAGACTGAATTTTCTTTCTACTCACAATATAGGAAATCATATTATAAAAACGTCATGTAGGCCTTGGGTAAGTCTCAGTGATAGAGTACTTTCCTAGTGCATAGAAGGATCTGGGTACCATTCTCAGCATGGGACAACAACACAATAAAAGTTATGTGGTCTTTCTCACCCAAATCCATAATCCCAGAGTAAATATTAGAAAATCATCAAAAAAGCCAACAGAAGGATGTTTTACAAAATACCTGACCAGAATAACTGAAAATGTCAAGGTCCTAAAAAGTGAGGCTAATGCAAGAAACTGCCACTGTCAAGATGAGGCCAAGGAGACGTGACAACTAAATGCAGCACACTACTCTGGCTGGGATCCTGGGACAGAAAAAGGATACAAGTAAAAGTTACAGAGATCTGCACAATGAATGGGTTTTAGTTATAGAAATGTATTGGTACTGGCTCATCAGTTGTAATACATGTAGTATACTAATATAAAAAGTTAATCACAGTGGAACCTGGATACAAGAACTCTGCAATTTTTCTGTAAATTGAAAACTGTCCTAAGAAGTAAAATTTATTAAAATGTCAGTTGAAGAAGCAGTTAATGTATATTTAACCTAAAACACACTAAAAACCTTATTATAGAAGCAATAATTTTTTTTTAATTTTAGGTCATTTTTCTGGGTTTTGTGAAATTTATAGTGCAATTATAATACAGAACTTTTTTCCTTTCATAGTACTGGAGCCCCAAGATAGCCCAAAGTTTTAAAATTTACATTTTACTATGATTTCTGTTCTCATTCAAAAGAAGCATTCACTTTTGTGCCCAATTTTGCATTTTTCTTAAAGAGACTGTAGATTGTGCAAACTTCAGGATCCAAAGAAGCTGGGTGTACCTTTGGTTAGCATTGATCACATATGAATAATTAGGAAATTTTCTAATCAACTAGCTGAGTAACTACTATGGATAAATATTATTCTAGGACTTATAGGGGAGTGGGAAGGGATGGGATAGTTTATGAGGATTCATGGGACATAGTTCTGGATGCCAGCAACTTACTTCTTCTGCAGATGGAAACATATGCCCAACACATAGATGTAACTTCAAAACAGATGGAGCAATAAGCATTCAGTCACTGATGCCAACTCTTCCTTTAGACATTTAGTTGTCAAGTTCTGGAATTAAAAACACATTGAGTATTATTAATTGATGTGGCTATACTTTAAATGGCCATGCTCAAAAGCTATATATATATATATATATATATATATATATATATTATATTCAATGATTATCACAACTCTGCAATCAACAATTACAAAGAAAAACATTTGAGGCAAATCCACTGTCAGTCTGCCTATTACATTGTCTCCAAAAGAACTTGGTTTGTCTATCTGTCCCTCTTTTTCTCAGTTTTATTTTAT
>NDGN011410177.1:0-12670 GCA_002564285.1 Tympanoctomys barrerae
ACACCACACTTGTTTAACCTGCCTGTGAGGTTGACAACAATTTTTCCAGCCCTGTGATCATCAGTGATTTCAAATTCGCCAATGTAACCATGCTTCGTCATCACAGTTAGAAACCGGACAGTGACTTGGGAGCACGGCCTGATGAGGACCTGGCGTTTGCCTCTCTTTTCGGCACTGTGGATGCTCTTGAGAGCATCAGCCAGGACACTCATGTGCACCATTATGGCGGCACGGAAAGATGGCGGAAAGAGCTATAGGTATTTTTAATACTCATCCTGGGCAGGTACAACATCACGGAAGAGGAAGAATCAGAGATCTAGGCCCACATCACACCAACACATTCATTGTACACATGATTGAGAAGGTTTATTTTGAATTTTTTTTGTGTGTTTGGGGTTGAACTCAGGGCTCATCTACCACCAGGCTTACTATTATTAGTTTTAATAAAGATACTCAGTAGTTAAAAAAAATAAGGCTCACTGAAATTATTAAAGTTTAAATTGAGATGATAAGAATAAATGGTTTAAACAAAAAGAACCATAAAACAATGTAAAATGACAAAATGACTAAAGATTAAGATAGTTAAAAGTGATAAAAGGCCAACATTGTTCCTTTTTTATCTTTTTTTAAATGGTTGTTCGTTTTTTTTTGCAGAACCGGGGAGTGAACTCAGATCCTTGCGCTTGCCAGGGAAGCGCTTATTCCACTGAGCCATCTCCCCAGTCCCAAAAGGCCAACATTGGTGGAAGAAAATGAAATATACTACTAAACAGCTGCTCTTTATAAATGTAGAAAAATCCTATTTTTATGAAAATAACATTTCTTACTCTTTCACTGGAACAAACGTACCAACTCTGTAATAGACACTACGATTTAAAGAAATGATTTAAGACAAATTTTGCCTTCAAAGCAGATAAGGCTTTAGCCAATAGTTTTAAAGTCAAATGAACTTTTGCAAAGTGGATAAAATACCTAAAAATGTAGGGTAGAGAAGAGGAGATAACTGGAACACAAAATCCTATAGCAGGAAGAACTGGTACAACATTTGAAGCTACTTTTTAATCTAATTTTTAAATACATCACAGAATATCCTGTTTGACACTGGGAGGTAAAAAGGAAGGGACTGAACCTGGATGTTCAGGTGATCCGCTAAGGTGAAGAGAATATTTTCTGGTGGTCCTCGCTCAACGGATACATGCTTGTTTTTTGTCATAGTAATCATACAGTTACATGAAAATGAAACAATTCAGCCTTCAGTCAGAAAACTGTGAGCAGTATGTCACCATGCATTTCTCAGAATGACAAGAAGAAAGCAACCAGCTCTGGCGTCATGGCACAAATGCTTACACACATATAGGCTTACTGGATTCAAGCATGAAAGCAGAGGTGCTGCTGTTTTACCAAGAAGGAAGAACAGCAGAGCCGTATTCTCCCCCGACACCATCTGCAAAATCCTTTTCTAGTCAAATACTACAACTGTGAGAATTCATTCTAGCAGCTTTCTCTAACCAGTCTCACATCTTTTCATCCCTTATTCCACATAACTGTTCAAGGTATCTCTGCAGAACAAAAGTAGGATGGTATTGTACTCTGGGTAAAACCTCTGCTGTTTCCTCAGAGCGGAATGGGCTCTCCATTTGCAGCCTTGCCGTCTTTGCTAAGTACACTGTGGATGCCTCACGTATTGACTCTTCTCTGCACATACACAGGCTACTTTCCGTTTCTGTCTTCTGCAAAGATGTTCCCTCCTTCTTCCAGGCTGCCTCAGCTCTTGGCATATTCGTCTCTCTTAGGAAGCTGACCATTAAACAATGAAAAACCATCCTTGAGCCAGTATATATTTCTAAACTCAATTTACAGAAAGCTCAAGTGTTTGCTCTTTCAGCAAACATTTATGGAGCTCTTGGGGCTCTTACGATTGGCAAGGTACTTTGTTAAGCATGAGAGATCTAAAGAAACTCAAGGCCCAGGATGCAAGCTCAACAAATAAAAAGAGAATTACAGTACAGCACAGGTCAAAAGTATGAAAAACAGAAAAAAAAAAATGGCACAAAGGAGAGAATGAGGGGCTGTGCCTCAGATGTTAGCGCAAGGTCTTCAGAGAGGTGACACTCAAGCTGGTATTCAGGGAAACCACAGCTCACAGGGCGGACCATGGGGAAGGCCTTCCCATGCAAAATACAGCATTCAGTATGAGTGAGCAGGAAGCATACCGTGGAAGTGCTGCAGCATCCACTAGACGTAAGCCAAGGAGGTAAAGTTTGGATTTCACCATGCAGGTGACAGTGTATCACTTCAAGTTTTATAGAGAAATGACAAACTGTATTTTAGAATAATCCTTGGCAGCCTTGTGGAAGACAAACTGAAGAAGAAAACCAGACTAGAAAGAAAGATTTGGCTATTTTAATAGCTAGCTTAAGAAAATAATTTTAAGGATCTGTACCAAGGTCATGGTGTGGGAACAAAATAGAGGGATACTTAAAAGAGATTATTTAAGAGGTAAGATTTAGTTCTACAGGTAAGGAAAGAATCTTGGGAATCTTCTAGTTTTCTGTGTTGGCAACTAAACCAGGGACGGTAGCTTTCAGAGGAAAAGTGACCAAAGGGTAAACATCGACCTTAGACATGAGCTAGAGGTACCTGTCAGAAACCCAAACACAGATGTCCTCAAGTAGGTGGCTAAACGTGATGGACTCGGGAGAAAGCTTGAGGCTGGAGGCACACAGATTTGGAAACCTATTGATCAAAGTGGCTGAAGCTCGAGCCAAGAATGAGATTACTCAAGGAGCAGCATAAAGTGAGAATGAGGGCCAAAAGATGACTTTAGGGGCAAAGATGGGAATTAGCAATAAGACTGAAAAGGAAGAACAGAGGTCAAAGGACCTCTAGGAGTTGCATGGTAGCACAGAAACAGGGAGTAAGCTACTGTGTCAAGTGTTATAAGACACAGTAAGATGAAGACAAAAGCCTGTGCTGTGGAAGGCTGACTCTCCTAAGCAGTGTTTTTAGTGGATTCTGGCGATGGGGTGGAGGCGGAAAGCAAGCTCCACTCCTCCTGGAACTTGTAAATAAACTGCTACTTCAAGCGAGGGGAAGGCTCAGTGCACAGTAACCGATTATTCTTTCAAGATGCTAGAATATAAGGACAGTGATATGAATACTACACAGTTGTGGAAAGCTATAGGGAGGTTTTTTTGTTTGTTGTTTTACAGAAAAGAGTAACAACTCATAGAACATGGCTTCTGGGGAGGCAGGAAGGGAAAACAGAAGCAGGAAAGGGAGAATGCTTAGCTCCAAGCTCCAGGCACCTACTCCTCTGAGAGTGGAGTGGACAGTGAAATAAATCTGTAAGAGTGGGATTTTGTACTGAGGGACCTGGAGCCTAATTTACCTCTGTAATTCAACCCCTAGGCAGATGGGAACACAATGGAAATTAGTGAATATGTGAGGAAAGGGGGGAGAAACCCAACCAAGGCAGGAGGTTATTTTACAAATCATCATCTTTTGATTCAGCTATGTAAGGCCAGTACTTAAGGCCTACAGTGCACAACTTGCAGAGTGGTGATAAAAAGTTCAGTTATCTCAAGACAACAGAACAAGTTGGTGGCACAAGCACAAGTCAGTCTTCAGCCAGCTGGAGATGAGGGTTAGCCTGGCATGAATGGGTATTAAGACACCTGGATGGTCCTCCTGCGGCTAGATTTTGCTCCATTCTCTCACTTAGCTCCATTTTCTTCTTCATGTAGTCTGTGCTCCTAATCCAATTTAATTGCTGCTTATTGTCTATGTTGTAGTGTGACCTCTGAGAAATCACCATTAAAGTGCCTTCATTTTTACTTTTTTACAGACAGGGTCTCGCTATGTAGTTTTGGCCAGCCTTGCGGTGACTTGTGGTGTCCCACTGCCCTCAGCCCCAGCTGCGGGGCTACAGGAGCGAGCACTGTGGTCTGCAGAGTGCCTTCGCTGAGGCTTAGCCTGGCATAGCCTTTACGGTTCAGCCACTTGCACAAATCATCTATAATTTATTTCACTTCGAGAGTCTGCCTCCAAACCCAAATTCCAAAATCTGATGACTTAAGTTATAAACAGACTACAGACTTTTTTTTTTGGCCAGAAGTTAATTTTAATTAGCTGGAAACATTTAAAAGCAGTGAGATTTTATGTAAAATGTCAGCGTCTCAGCTTTTCATGAGAAACTTTGAAGATGTAACACTGGCCCCGTGTTCCTGATAGCTAGTCCTCAGCGAAGCTGAAGACAGCATCCTCTTCCCACCCTCCTACAACCCACTCGCTCCTCCCAACGCCCAAACAAGGGCTTGCTGGAAAGCCATCTTTAGTTGGATGGCTTAAGTCTGTGCACTTTGTGTAAGAAAGTAAGTTACAGCAGGCAGAGAGCTTGTTTACCTTGTATTCTTCTGTAACCTGAGGGCCTGGCTTAAAAATTATTTTTAAATGAATACTTATCCCAAAAGAGTACCTTATCACCAAATTGGAAGTAAAATCAGATGTCTATACATACAATTGTCAAAATTCAGATGAAAAATATATTACTCTGCTGATGTGGATTGGTTTTGGCTCAAAGCCACAAAGCCAACTATTCCAAATTTTTTTAAAGATTAATAAAATCTACTTATAAATCTACTGTAACTGTTATGACCTCACTCATCAGTAATGAGATTATAGTTAGACATATATGCATTTAAATATATAAGATTTGGATATACAGTTACAAAAGATAAAAACTTAATTTGGACCTTTTAAAATTTGTAAAAAGTTCCCAGGCCTGCAGTGCTGCCCCACGCCCTGGAGCACCCTGAGAGGGCAATGGCAAGTGAGACTGGGCGTGGCGGGGAACGCCTGTAACCCTAGACTTGGGAGGCTGTAAACAGAAGGATCACTACAAGTCCGATGTAGTAGTGAGACCCTAAACACCCTGTTGACCCTCCTCTAAAAAAAAAAAAAAAAAAAAAGACAAAAATAAAAGTTTTAAAAAGTATTCATGAAATGTATATTCACTATAGAAAAATTACAATGCAGGGAACTAAAAAGAAAAAATCCACTAGTAATTTTACTACTCGGAGTAGTAGCAGCAATAATAATAAATTAGATAATATTTAAAATTTATATACATTTTGGCAAATGTTTTAAAATGAACAGATGCACATGTGCAGTTTAGACTTGCGTATATGTATATACACACTTCTAGAAAAACAGCTCAGAAAAGCAGATTTAATTTAGTATTTACAATTATATCAAGGCACTATAATAACCTCTTCATCCCAAGTCAATAAGCCAGTCTTTTCTGGAAGCATGAAAGAAGTCATCGGATGAAACTGTACAGGGCTGTGGGAACTAAATGAGCTGTATGAAGGCTGTCAGACACACACCTCTTACTTTAGAACGCCTACGCTTAGCACCACCATAGCAACTACCAAACTATGCTGTTACTACACCATCTTACCAGGAACTTATGTGATTGGATCAATTTTAAAAAAAAATAAAATTTAAGAAAACAATTGAGGTAAGATTTGGGTAGATTTGAACCTTTTCATTTCCAAATTATCTTAAGAAAAGTGGAATAAAAACTGCTCAGTTGAGATTGCATGCTAGGATAGCTACAAACTAAGAGAAGTAACAGCTGAACATATCTAAATGATTTAGTTACAGTTCTTTGTTGTAAAACTTGGTTTTTGTACAGCAAATAATCCACATAATTTTAGGAAATTTATTAACTATTGACTCTATCTCAGCAAACCACTCTCATATACACATATACAGCAGCACTTACTGCACTGCACTCTATTTTTAAATTTTCCCTACCGTTATGCTACTGCAGCGTCAAGGATAAGTGGCACAGCTGGTGCTCGGTTGTATATCTCCACACTGGATTATATACTTCACACTCTAGAACTAGTGACTACAGAGCCTGGCGAAGAAGGTAATCTTTAATTCTATGAGGAGTTACATTCCAAAGGGAATAAAGAAACGGACTTAGATCTGTGCTGCTTTTGGAAACTGCAGCCCCTGATGTACTGGATGGACTTCTCATAATGGCTCCAGGTCCTGCATATCAAGCTTAAGAAATTTGGGTTAAGGACACAGAAAGCGAAGTTTAAGTGTGTCTTAAATTTTGGCAATACATCTGTCTCTGCACATGTTAATGAATCCAGAAGCATATAAAAATACTTTTAAATTATTAATTTTTATTATCTCCTGAGCTTCTCTCTTAACGAAAGGTAAGAAATAGTATGCTCTGGAAAGCATGCAGTAAGATGGCTACTGGCAACAGAAAGTTTTCTCCAGGTCCCTCCAAGTGCTAAATGCCAAGGGCAAAGAGAGTTTAACCTACCTCTCTCTTTGCAAAGGACAAAAAGGAACTCAGCAGCGATCTGCTTAACGCCAAGGTCAACATGTGTCATGAGGCGCACCAGCTTGTTTCTCACAGTCGAGCCAACTTCAGGTCGGTTTGTGACATCCCTCAAGGGTGGTAAAACCTGATGGCACAATGGAAAAACCATCATTAACTGAGGGAGCTATGGTACGTGAGGCTGGTACCGTTCGTTGGTTGCGTGGTCTTGCAGTGATTACTGGGCTTAGCTTTATAAGATTAAAAAAAATTAAAATTAAAAATATAGACTAGTTTCCAAATAAAATAAAATAAAAACAGCAAAAACAGACCTCAAATAACTTCTTGTCAGGCTATCATAAAAGCATCTAACTTTTTACTCCTCTTACATGTGGAACGCCATTTCTTATTCAAAATCCATTTTAAAATCTGCCAACTTTCTCCCACAAAGACTTCCTTAATACATTGAATAATACTGATCCTTCCTTACTTTAAATCTGACAGCATTTTCAGTACTTACTAGAAAAATTTGTACTTACACTTTCTAGCTGTTTCACTAAGTAGTAAAAAATGGCTACTACATACAGGTTGAGTATTGTTAACCTAAAAGCCTGAAATGCTCCAAAATCTGAAACTTTCTGACACTGAAATGATGCCCACCACAAATGGAAAATTGCACATGGGTAGAAAAGCTGACCTCATGTGACAAGTCATGGTCAAACGCAGGCATGCTAAAATTACGTGTTCCTGGCATAGTAAGTTTCACGTTTAGAACTAAGTCCATTGCTGAGCTACAGCACTATGCACATATGCACATATATTTCCCTTCTCTTGGGAAATATTCCCAAGTCTGAAGTAATTCTAAATCCAAAACACCCCCAGCCCTAAGCATTTTGGTAAGTGCTACTCAGTCTCTGATTACCAGGCCCCTTCTCCAAGCTGCCTTGCTGGCGGTATGCACACATTATTTATATCCCTCGCAGGCCCCTGAAAAGAGGTAATAACTTGACACTCACTTCTTTTATAGACTCATGCTCCAAGGGAGAGAGAACTGGCTCAGTTCACCCGTCCTCCGCCCACTCTCCTGCGCTCTGCACCCGCCCTACACCTCGCTCCTCATTCTCCTCCCGTCTGCTAGCTGCTTTGTCTCGGCCTGTTTTGCTAGTCCTCCTTTTCTCTTCCTGTCTTTGAAACACCGAAACACCGCAGATGCCGAGTTCATGGCTACTCTGCCTCTCTACATCCATTCACACTCCTGGGGATCTCATCCTGTGCTATGGCTTTACAGAGCTTCTGGATCCCCAGCACTCCCTAAATTATAACTGCATGTTGATTTCTTTCCTTCCTTGAGTTAAAAAAAACAAAAAACAAAAAACAAAAAAACAACGAACACCCACTTAGTAGACATATAGTACAGGGTTATACAAAGGACTGTGAAAAGAACCAATTAAAATCACAACAGAAAGTATATTAAATTTACTTTCAATTTTAAGATGACATCTGTGATGAATCCGTAACAGAACATTCAACGTAACAGTATTTAATATGCAGCAACCACACTTAGAGCGCGATTACAGAGCGAACTACTGCCATAAGATCATCCCTCTAACTTTGTGCTAGTGCTCCTCAGACTCCGAGTGCCGGCAAATGCCTATGGAGCATATTAACATGTAGATTCTGATTTACTAATCCTGGTGGAACCAAGGATTCTTTTTTGTAACCCTTGTAGTAAAGTTTTTATGAATACAATCCAGTAATTATTAAATATGGTGCAACACTGCACATCAGATCTCCAGAATGTTATCATTTTCTAGAAATGAAATTTGGTGGTTAATAGTAACTCTGCACTTTCCCTGAAGCCCTCACTAAGCACTATGCTACTCGCTTCTGACTGCTAGGTTTTCACAGGCTTTCCAAACTTATCCTGTCCTCACTGGGACTCTGATATACCCACTAAACCTGTTTCTCCTGTACATCAGTCCATATTTCAACTACTAAGCCCAAAAATTTAAGGGCTGGGGATATAGCTTAATGGTACAAATGACTGTTTGGCAAGCACACCTGAATTTGGCTCACAGTACAAGAACACACACACAAGCGCACGCGCGCGCATACACACACACACACACACACACACACACACACACACACACACACATGGATGAAGTACAAAAATCTTGGAAATCCCCTTGATGCTTTTTCACACCATCCGCCCATCTGAAAATGTTAACTTTACCTCTGCAGGACACCCAGGAGGCAACCATTCCCACTGCCTCCTCCAGTGTGACCAAGCCCAAGCTACCAGCGCTTCCCACCAGAATCCCTCATCATGTCCTAAGTGGTCCTTGTTCCTCCCTGGCCCTGGTCCGGGGATTTACTCTCTACACAGCAGTAAGAATGGTCTTTGAAAGCCAGGTCATGTCCACCTCTTCTCAGAGTCCTCCAGTCCCTCGGCCTTCCATGCCAGGCCTTCACACCCTCTGCAAGGGTCCACGTGGTCTGGCTTCCTGCCCCTTCTCAGACTTCACTTCCCACTGCTCTCCTTGCGTATGCTGCTCCAGTCAGGCACACTCCCACAGACCTCGCTGAGCACGCCAGGCACCTCCCTTCCTTCCTTCAGTGCTCTTTTCATAATATCTAAAGAACAGACTCCCCGACTTGACTCCCCCTTTGCTACCCTTGGCCCGTCTCTGCAGCTCCAATCCCCTTGGTCTGCAGCAGTCCTCCTAGGACCACTGTCCACAATCTGTGATAGCATATACAGTATTTGTTGGCTGACTGCTGCCTTCCAAAGAAGTTCCATTGGGGCAGGGAACTTTTAAATTTAGTTTATTGCTTTGTTCCCAGTGCCTGGCACACTGGAAGTGCTTGATAAATATTTGCTGATCAAAGAGAAAACGAGGGCTCGCCAGATAGCTCAACGGATTAAAGCGCCTGTTTAGGCAGATGCAGGGACCAGGGTTCAATCCCTGGGGTGAGCTGGGACAGCAATTGAGACTGGATGTGGTGGCATGTGCCTATAATCCCAGACCTTGGGAAGCTGAAAACAGGAGGATCACTACAAGTCCGATCTGTGCAGTTAGACCCTTTAGACCCTGTACTTAATACATAATAAATAGAAAAATAATTAATTCAAGTAACTCTTTAATACATGCTATACTAGTCTGTTTAGGGTTTCTACAAGGAAATGACTGTGGCTGTACTATTTAATTCAATTCTGAATACCCAAAGCCCAAGATCTCGTAGCCTCACCCATTGGTTCTGCCTCTGGTGAAGGCTCACTGAGGAAGGCGTCACAATGACAGGGGTGGGAGGCATGAAGAGATCATTCTCAAAACAGAAAGCCAGGAGGCAGCTCATGGCCCACTCGTATGACAACTTGCCTTACATCTTGCAGCAGCTCAAAGGTCCCACAAGAGCCCCTTTAGTCCTTTTGGAAGTCAGTCCCTCATTGCCCTAAGGTCCTACCTTAGGGTTCCATATCATCTCTCTCATGGCCACTTGGGGGACCAAACTTGCAACACATGAAATCTTGAGGGGCAAACCATGTCCAAAATAAAACAAATGTATTCTACTTAAATAGGCCCTATGCAAGGAACCTCAAGATAGGCACAAAGTCAAGTGATAATTTACTGTGCAACTGATCCAAACCCTTTCAGTACATGCAATTTTATTTAATTCAGTTGACTGACTACTTTTATCATTACTTATGTCTTTATATTTAATGCATACCATGTATAAATATTGGAGGTACAGAAGAGATGTTCTAAAGAAAAAATGTAAACTAAATCTGAAAAAATTGAGTCACCTATGCAAGTATTTTATATTTCTCATCCCTGGCCAGAGATGTTGTGGGGGGAATTGTTTCAAACTCCCTATGGCTTGCCTCACATTACCTCAGGGTTCGTTTCTTTACATTCCACTGGCAAAACTCTCAGTTGGGGCTACTGCTTCGGCGCAGGTAGGCCTAGGGACAGCGCGAGCTGGCGTCAGGCCTTTTGGGCACCTATGTGGTGCTGGTGTTGCAGGTGTGCAGAATGGAAAATTTACTGGTTCATGGCAGCTTCCCCCAAGATTTCAAAGGAAAACCTGGGAGACCAAGCAGAAATATGCTGAAGATTCAGAGCTCCTGCAGAGAACACTTAATGATACATGATACTGTGGGAGCAGAAGTCAAAGTGGGGTCCCCAAAAGGGTAAGAATTACCAGTAATGTGGCCCATCTGCCCAGGAAAGCCAGCAACCCTGGCATGCAGGCAGGTGGGCTGCAACCAGCAAAGCTGCAGGGGTGAGAAAGCTTTGGCCTCAGGGACCTTACCCTCCCTGCACGTGCAGACGCCAGACTTAAGAGCTCTGGGGCTTGCATCTGCCCTGGTAGTTTCTGGCCTTGCTCCGGGCCAGGTCTTCCTGACTGCCCACTCCTCTCTTTTGGAGTGGGAATGTATACCCTGTGGCTGTGGCACCGCCACACCACCAATGTAGCTAGCTTATGAGTCTTGCCTGGAGAGGCTCCCATGATTCTGAGTGAGTGCTACAATGAGCTAGACTATGGGACGGCACTACCGGGGATGAAATGACTGTGTTTTACATCATGAGGACATGAACCTTGGGGGCCAAGGACAGGATGCTTTGGTTTAGGTACGGTTTGAGTGTATCCTCTAAGGTTTAATGTGTAGAAGTTTAATCCCCAAGTGAGGCATTAACAGGGTGAAAACATAATCCAGCTACATAGTGCTTAGAATTGACACCTTTGGGAGATAATTAGGGTTAGAGGTCCAGAGGGTGGAACAATACTGGCAGCTTTATAAGAGAGAGAAAAACCAAAAGGGACAGACAGACAGACAGACAGACACACACACACACACACACCTCTGTCTCTTGCCACATGACGCCCTCCCTAGGACTCGGCCACAATGAGGCCATCAACAGACGGGACCCCTCAACCTTGGACCTCCAGACCATGGACTTCATGCTCTAGATACCTGCTGAAGTAATCAAAATGCACTAACACGTCTTTTATTTTTACTTACCTTTTTAGCTATCACATCGCAGTGTTTCTTGAGCACACAAACTGGGTCTCATAGTGTTTTGCACCTCACAATAAGTGCCCCAAGGCCTTGATATAAAGGCTTTTTTGAAATTTTATTTTTTTAAGAAGGCTTTTAACAGACTTTTGTGAACTAATTAGAGATAGTGAAACAAAAAGTTTACTTAAACCTTGATCCCAAATTTATCTTTGTTAAAGAGCAAAAATATGAAAAACAAAGTATTTTAATTTATTCTTTACTATGTGTTCCTACTTGAGTATCTTAATCCCATTAAAAATAACTTTCATGGTTTAGCTTATCTTGCTTAAATGATTATTCATGCTTTCTGGTGTTGCTCTTTTTCTTTCGAAAGAATGTGAATTCCCCACAGAGCCCCTACTTTTTAGTCTTTCTTTGTCAGTCCAAATATGAGGGCTGGAAAAGACAGGCTGCCTGTATATTAGTGTGTCCTACATGTAAAAAGGTACTTAGTACATCTTGACTATTAACAGACACAGAGAAGATACATTTGGTTATTTATTAGGAGACATTCTCTATGGTGACAACTGAACAATGAGGTGAGTGAGGTCCATATACTGAAGGGAAGAAAGAAAGGGAAACAACAGATTAAGGGGCAGGAAGTCATGATGCTAACTCGGGGTATGTGAAACTTATACTTCTCACCTAAGGGGAGTAGAGTAGGCAGTTCACTACATAAAGCTGATGCTCAGGGCACAGACCAAAGCTGGAAATAGAAACTTGGAGTCAGCAGCATAGAGATGGATTTTCAAAAGCTTTGTTCTCAAGGAAGATCTCAGAGGATGCAGACGGGGCAGGTCAGTTGTTACGACTTGCATTTAGACGTCCTCCAAAAGTCTTACAAAGTCAGAGGTCAGGCTTTTTGGAGGCCAGGTCTAGGGGGTGTGAGGCTGGGATTGAGGGTGTGTGATTACTCAGGAGTCTCCACTGATTGGTCTGGCAGTGGATAGTGACCTGCAAGGGTTGAAAAGGAGAGGCAGGCTGCCACTGCTCCTTTCTCCCTACTTTGCTGTTTTGTTGCCTTCCAGCCTTTGCCTGCCATAAACTGTTTCTCCTCTGAGATGCCACCTTGCCTTGGAGCAGCTGACCATGGACTGAAAACTGCAAACTGGGAGCCAAAGCAAACCTTTCCTTCTTTAATTTTGGGTGTCAGCTATTTTGTCTCAGCAAGGAGAAAAGGAACCAAGAAAACTGTTGCCTTGGAGCAGCCAAACATTTGGGAAGACAAAGATATGCAGAGATTTTCTGCTGTGTTCTAG
>NDGN011410187.1:0-19797 GCA_002564285.1 Tympanoctomys barrerae
TGGAGGAGGACCAAGCTGGGACTGTAAGGAGCTGCACGTGAGCTGCAGCACATTTACCCTCTGCGAGGCCACTAGGCGATGTCCTCTTTTAATCATGGTCAAGACAATACTGAATAAAGTTTTAAGAATAACCATTACCTGGACAGTGGAATATACTTAATCAGGAATCTTAATTTTTTTCTGTGATCAGTACTAATGAATCAATAAATTTCTGAAAACAAATGACACATAATATAAATTTTACAAACTTACTAATATAGTTTGAGAATATATATTTAAAAAGATACATGGAATGAGAAAACAGGCACATCCACAGCCACCATGGAAGAACTCAACTGACCCTCTTAATAAATGAAAAACACCAGCTGGGGAGATAGCTCAGTGGTCTAAACACTTGCCTGGCAAAGGCAAGGAGCCGGGATCGATCCCTGGTAGCACATGCTGTGCCAGCCATGGAAACCGGGCGTGGGGGCGCACAGTTGTAACCCCAGCACTGAGATTACAGGGGAGGCTGAGACAGGAGGAACACTACAAGTCCAAGCTGCCTAGCGAGACCCTATGCCAAATTAATTAATTAATTAATTAAAAACCATTCTCGGTGACTACTGTATATTTATAATAAAAGCAAAAAAAACTTTTTGAATTAACTAATTAGCCCCAAAAGAAATCAATCATAAACTAGAAAGATGTTTCAAATGGAAATATAGTGAGAACTGCATATGTAAATACATATAATTTTAATATTAATATTAAAATGCATATAATTTTAATATTAATGTAATATAATAGTAACGTAAGATTTAGAACAAAGTTCATCATCTTAGATGCACTTACTAGAAAAGGGGGAAAAAGAAGAGCTGGCCAGATAGGTCAGCGGATTAAAGCATCTGCTTAGGTAGACACAGCGGCCAGGGTTCATGTGCTGGCCTCGCCCCCAGGATGCGCTGAGATGGCAATTGAGACTGGGCGTGGTGGCACGTGTCTGTAATTCCAGCACTTGGGAGGCTGAAAGCAGGAGGGTCACTACTAGTCTGATCTGTCTAGTGAGACCCTGGAGACCCTAAACACATTTTTTTTAAAAAAGGAAAGGAAATAATCCAGATTTGATGATATAAGTGTTCAACGTAAAAACTTAGAAAAAGAGGACAGTAAATGAAATAGAAATAGAAAAAAGAATACCCTGTAAGATTAGAATTTAGTGAAATATGACACAAGAGTAGTCAACAATGAGTTCAGTACAGCCACGTACTGCACCACGACATTTCAGCTAAGGAAAGCCCAATGCGCCGTGAGGGTCCCACAGGCCATATTGGAGCTGAGCAAGTCCTATTGCCTGGCGACACTGTGGACACTTCCACGCCTTACTGGCCTGCTGGTGTGGTGCTAGCGCAGACAACAATTACATAGGGCACATAATACCTGGTCATGATAAACAAGCTATTACTTGTCTACTTACTACAGAGAAAAGGAGGAAAGGCGCACAGATTTCCCATCTACTTTCTGCCCACGTACCCCTCACCTCCTCGGGATCAGCGTCTCCCACCACAGGGGAGTGTGTGTGACAACTGCTGGACCCACTGTGATGCATCACTGTGACTCTAGTCTGTGGTTTGCATTTGAGTTCACACTTGGAGGTGAGCATTTCGTAGGTCGGGACAAACATATAATGACAGGCACCCACCACTTTATCAGCATACGGAATAGTTTCACTGCCCTGCAAGTCCCTTATGCTTTTCCTGTTTGTCCTACTCTACTAGGCCTTGACAGCCACTGATCTTTCTCCTGTCTCTCTGCTGTTGCTTTTCCAAGAATATCATATAGTTAGACTCTCAGCATGTAGTCTTTTCAGATTGGCTTCTTTCATAGACTAAGATGAAGTTTCTTCCAGGTCTTTTAATGGCTTCATGGTTTCTTTCATTTTAGTCCTGAATCACATTCATAGTCTAGATAGAGCAGAGCTTAATTGCTCACCTGCTGACAGGCATCTTAGCTGTTTTTAAGACATTCCAGTTATGAATAAAGCTGCTACGAACAGTCATGTGCAGTTTTGTGTGGACATGAGTCTTCAGCTCCTTTGGGTAATTACTAAGAAACACACTTACTAAATCATATGGTACCAGTGATTTGGGTTTATAAGACTCTTCCAAAGGGGCCATATCATTTTGCATTCCCACCAAGTAATGAATGAGAGTCCTTGGTATTCCATATCCAGACAAGTATTTGCCTTTATCAGTATTCCAGAATTTGAGCATCCTGTTTTAATCTGGATTACCTTAATGATACATGATGTGAAAAAACTTTTCATATGCTTATCTGTGTCTTCTTGGGTGAGATTCTGAGAAGATGTTTGGCCCATTTTTAAAACTGGGTCATTTCTTGTTGAATCTGAGGAATTCTTTGCATATTTTGGGTAACAGCCTTGTATCAGACATATTTTTAAAAATATTTTCTCTTGTTCTTTCACTGGACTTGTCACTCTCTTGATATTTTACTTCATAAAACAGTATTTAATTTTAATGAACTACATCTTTTAAATATTTATTTCATGGTTCACACTTGGTATTGTTAGGAGATGTCATTGATATGACGCCATACCCCATGTCATCTAACTTTTTTCTTACATTATCGTCAAGGAGTTTTATGGTTTCCATTTCTACATTTAGGTCTGTGATTCACTTTGAATTATTTTTTTGAAAGAATGTAAATTTTGCATCTAGATTCTATTTTTCTTTCACGTAGATGCTCAGTTATCTGACATCATTTGTTGGAAATACAATCTCTGGGGCTGGGGAGATAGCTTGGTAATCTAAGTACCTGCCTGGCAAGCACAAAGACCAGGGTTCGATCCCTGGTACTGCATGCTGTACCGGCCCCAAACCAAGTCAGCCACTGAAACCAGGTGTGGGGGCACACGCCTGTAACCCCAGTGCTGGGGAGGCTGAAACGAGAATCACTAAAAGGCCGAGCTGCATAGCAAGATCCTGTACCAAATAAATAAATCATTTTTAAAAAAAGAAAGAAAATAGGCCCAGCCAGATATCTCAGTGCTTAGGCAGATGCAAGGGCCTGGAGTTGGATCCCCCAGTGTGCTGTGCGGAGCCCTCCCCCGGGGCGTGCTGAGACAGTGATTGAGACTGGGCGTGGTGGCTTGCACTTGTAATCCCAGCACTTGGGAGGCTGAAAACAGGAGGATCACTGTGAGTCTGAGCTGTGTAGTGAGACCCTGTACTAAATACATAAAAAAATAAAAGAAAGAAAAATGCAACCTGTCTATTTTATTATTGTTCCTTTTCAAAAATAAGTTAACTATATTTTGGTGGATCTATTTCTGGGGTCTCTATTCTGATATACTGACCTAAATATCTATTCTTTTACTAATGCTACAATGTCATAATGTAACTTCACAATAACTTATAAAGTTAGATAGTGTTAGTCTTTCAATTTTGTTTCCAATATTGTGTTGGCTATTCTGGCTTCACCCTGTCTATATAAACTTTTGGATACATTTGTAGACATCAAATGTCTACAAAGAGATTTTTAATTGGAATTTCGTCAAATCTATAGACCAATTTGAGAACTAACATGTTGAAAACTTTTAGTCTACTTACTTCTAAGCATAGAATTTCTCTACGTATTTTGATGTCTGTCATCAGTGTTTTATAAATTTTCCTCATCTTACTCATATGTTTCATTAGATTCCTACTTAAGTATTCCATCTTAGGAAGGCCTAAAGTAAATGGTGTACTGTTTCCAACTTCAAATTCCACTTGTTCATTATTGATTTATAGGAAATGATTGAATTTGTGTATTAACTTTGTGTCCTGTATCTTTGGTACCATCTCATTAATTTTAAGAGTTTGGGGTCAAGGTTTTTAATATGTTTCACCCAGACAACCATGTCATTTGTGAAGAAAACTTGATTTCTTTCCTCTTAATCTATATACCTTCTATTTCCTTTACTTATTTTTGCATTAGCTACAACCACCGATATGATGTTGAAAATAGTAAAACAATCTCTCTCTCTTCCTCTCTCTCTCTATATATATATTGTCTACATATTTAATATATATCTATATATCTAATACATTAGATATCTAATATATAACACATCTGATATATATAGCTATGTATTTATATATGTAAAAAGGCATATATATATATAGATATATATATATAACTGAAGACTAAATTAAATGCAGAGCCTTCTCATTGAACTACATCCCCAGCCCTTTTTAAAAATCACCTATATTGAGTCAAGCTCTAGGACACTAAGTTCCACAAGCTGGACTTGTAGTTCTCCTGCTTTTACATCCTACAGCACTAGAATCTCAGATATGCCTAATTAGAAAAGTAGAAAGTTTCATTTTAGTAAGTAAGACATCCTTGTATCCTAGTAAGCCATAGGAAATCCATTTATGACCCTTCAACAAGGGCCTGCTTCACACTAGCAGCTTGCAGAAGGAGAGCACAGAGTGATTACTGCTCCGTCTTCCCTCCTTGCCTCTCTGATGCTTGCCCCCGGTCCTTGACAAGGTTCTGCCTAGGTCTTTGGGGAGGAATGCGGGTCGGAGCTGGTCCTGGCGTTCTGGACAAGGAGGACAAAAGGGCTGGCAGGAAATGTCTCCTCTGTTGATAATGTCATGATCTGCTTGGCATTCTTTCTGTGAAGTGTGGGTTTCAGTGCTGATTCTTTTGCTTTGGGATAGCTTGGGATTATGTCCCCCAGGAAGACTGCACTTTGCAGCTTACAAGTGCCCAGATTAGCTTGTGCAACCCCCTCTCACCTGCTGCCCATCACAGCTTATCTTCTATGCTTTGCTGATGGGCTCCCTCACACTGGCAGGCCCCACCGTGCACAGGCTCCCTTCAGGGTGGCACCGGCTCCAGAATCTGCAGTATCAGTTTATCTATTAAGAAACACTACACATTATCCAGCCAACTACCAGTCCTCTTGCCTTGCCTGGCGCCTGTGAGCAGTTACAATCTAGGCCTTTTACTCAAGACTCCTTTGGGTTGCTTAAAAAAAAATAAAAACTAGTCCCTGTGTTTGCATAAAATCTAAGGAACAATACCAGGTTCTTCAAGTGGTCCTCTAAACATCTCTTTCATGTACAACGAGTGGCTTCTACCCACATGTACACCTTCAGAAGTAATGAGGTGGACAGTGCATGGTCCTTCAATTTTCCTAGGGAATGTTCTCTGGACTTCTTCAGGATGCTGACTTGGTTATGACATGTCTGAGTCTCTCTCTCTCTCTCTCTCTCTCTCTCTCTCTCTCTCTCTCTCTCTCTGTCTCTATCTGTCTGTCCCTCTCTCTCTCTGTCTCTCTCTCTCTGCAGTACAGAAATACTCATTCCCTGATATGTTGCTTTAGACTTGATGCATCTCAAAGAAATTAAAGCAGAAAAAAATCTATTGAAGTAGCCTCTACCTTTTCCTTCTGTTCTATCAGCATCGTTCAGCGGTATTGCAGAGTGTGTGTGCTGCTATTCTGTCTGGAAGTGTATGTGCACTCACACATTTCTCTTTGATTTAGGAAATAGCCATCCACTGTCACGTCACACCTTGCCTCTCTTCAATGTTTTTTCTATCTGGAACTCCTATTAAATATAGTTGGTTCTCGTGATTGAGTCTTCCAAATTTCTTCTCCCACTTTTCATTTATTTACCACTGGCTTTCCCGCATGCCACGCTCTGTCTGGGTGAATTTCTCAGCTCTATCTTTTGGCACACCAACTCTCCCTGCATCTGAATCAAATCCTCTATTAATGCACCTATTGCTTTTTTATTTTCATTTTCCTGGAATTCTATTAGGTTCTTTTAAAAATCCACCTTCTATAGTACATCCTGTCTCTTGATATACTTTTTGTTCTTTCATTTAATAGTTTTATTTTTTCTAGTGTCGGTGCTCTAATCCAGGGCCTTATACATGCTAAACAAGCACTCTGTCATCAACAGCCCTTAAGGTTTTAAGTAATTTTAAACCTACTTGTAATGTTTTCCTTACGATCTTTTGTGTCTAGGGTCCGCATTGCTACTTGTTTTAGCTGTTGATTTGTTTCTTTTTTATATTAATTTTATAGAGAAAGAAGTAGCAATGAAACAGTTTCAAAACAGGTTAGGACAGTAATAATTAATACATTGCATATTGTTGTCCTTGTAGTAGTTATTCATAGTACAAGCTACAGACATGATAGCTGGTCTAAACACTATTAGTTCAAAACTTTCTTCTCATTGAACTAAGAGAAAGTAGCTGTATTATCTATGCTAACTACTTTGTACATACATATATATTTTCATTACAAAATGATTCTTCACTTATATCCCCCTTTTTTGTTTACTTTTGTCAGAGATGGGCATTCCATTGCCGTTCATGTCTCGTAGGTGCGTGAAGTCTTTTCCCACTGTAGTCCTTAGTGACGGGCTACTCACGGTGCTCTCCTTTCTTCCCCAAGGACAGGCATCACCTCTGATGGTAGAACTGTGCCCAGACAGTTTTTTTGCTTTTTGTTTTGTTTTGGTTTATGTTTCTTCTTCTGCAATGGACTATGAACTGATGTTTGCATGAGCTTCCTTTTTTATTTTTTTAATATGAGATTAGTTTTTATTTACATCATTTCTAAGCTTCAGGTTTGTTTATACTGTAGGCAAAGAAAATATGGACTTCATACCTGCATGCAACACAGATTTAAGAGGTAGTTCCCTTCATTTAGATCCTCTTACACATTTGCAAGTATCGTTGCCTCGCGCTCAAAAGGACAACCTTTTCCAATTGTTGAGCTTCCTTTCAGCTTGCTGGTTGTCGAACAAAGTTTCCTTGCTCCCTTTCACACACAAGCCAGAACTGCAGTCCTCCTAGCTTTCATTAGGAGCCTCACTGCAAGCTTCCCTTCAAGTGGATCCAAGAGCATGCATCCTGTTCCATGTGAGCGTTAGTTTCTGGGCTGGTCATTGATTTTGGCTCCGATACCTCCGTGGAGCTTCCTCCTTCAGTTTCTTCTTTTGCGTCCAACATTGAGCTCCTTCCTTCTCTGCTCATGTGCCTGGGGATTTGCCTTCCTAGCGACTTAGGTACATGACTCGTGCTCTGTTTGGAACTGTGTAGAAGTTAATGTTCTGGAATTAGGTTGCCTGGCTCTGAATCTCAGCTCTGTCATTTAGCAGGCTGAGCAACCATGAGCAAGGTACTTATCCTCTTGAAGCATCAATTTCGTAACTTACAACATGAGAGCAATAATTCTGAGCTCATAGAACTGCTATGAGGATTCAGAAGTTTAATACATATGGAGTGCTTGGAGCACCTGATGACACATTAAAAGTCCAGTGAATTATTTGGTATTATAATTTTTTTTTTACAATCGTCAACATCATCATTATTCTGTGCATTCCTATGAGTTTATGAAAAACAAGCTCTTGGTTGTTTGGGCTTTGGCTGGTTTTGTTTTACTGGAAATGCTGCAGTATATTTTCTTTTTAATCCCAAAATAGCATCCCCCTGCCATCTGTGCCACCAGATAAGACTCCCTCCTCCCCAGCTTATGGAGACTCGAGAGATGCAAATCCACCTTAAATTTAGTCTGTGTAAACTATAATAGCAGAGAGAGAAAGGCTTCAAGGCCAGGGAACCTATTTCTGAGCCAATTACAAATAATTTTAATTGTTTTCTTGTCTTTGAAAAATGTCCTGCATCCTGACCCGCTACAGCAGGGACAATAATTGAAAGAAGGCAGTTGTGCGCTAGTGAAGGCGCCCACTGGCCAGATATCCAGGGCACCCCATCCGAGTTCAGCACCCGGCATGAACTCCCTGACAGGGAAGCCTGCAGAAGCGCAGTCTTAGCAAGGACCAATAAAGTGCAGAAGCCTCAGGGGGGCTTTGGAGTAGCGTTGAATGCTTGAGGTCTTGACTTTCTCTGGTCCCCAACATAACAGGCATATGGCGTTTATCAATAAATAAAAAGGATATAATTATGTGGAGGCTGAAGCATTCGGGGCTTGGTAACATTTGGTGAGCTGTTAAGCTGTCTACTCCACTCTTTATCCTAACAGGTGGAGTCAAATAAAATGACTCTGTGAAAATCTATTCATAGGACATTATGGTCTTTGGTTGTCTTTAGCTTCCCTAAAGAAGCAGGAGGTCATGCTCTAATTTGGGTCCATAGATGTACAGTAATATATTATTTAAGTAACACCTGAGGGTAATCACAATCAATTCTTTGAGCTTTCAACTTATACAGCTTCTTAAAAATACTCCCTGCTTAAAGGTTGGGGTGTTGCATGACAGTACTAATCATCACTTGACACAACTAGTATGTTATTCTTCATTGTGCAGGCTCTACTAAGATCCCAGGACCACGCCCACCTTTGTGGTGCCCCCTGTGATGTATCAGTAAGGAAACTCTAAGAGAAGGTTGGGAAGGACAGACTTCCTCTCTGCTGTGTTTTCCACATCCAAGGTACACACACACACACACACACACACACACACAAACATTTTGTCAGGAAGTGGTGCCACTAAATTAATAACACCAAATGAATCTTTTACTTATTTATAATCCATAAATTGGCTAGTTTTTTAAGAAAGAAGAAATTACAATGAGACCACTCATAAATTACCTTCTTGAGTAAAATATTTGATAGCACCCTTAAGTCCTTTCACAGTCCCTTTTCCATTTTTAGGAAATCCTATTCTTCCAGCCTTCGAAGGCTCCAGAACCTCACCATTTCACACATGGGGACGGCTATCACCATAAGCTGAGCCCCGGCACCTCCCTTCTGGACAACTGTGATCACTTCCTATTGGTCTCTGCCACCCTGTGGCCGACTTCACACAGCAGCTAGGGAGATCCTTTAACAAGGCAGGTCATGTCACATCTCTGCTCAAAATGCTGTAATAGCTCCAAAGTCCTTTTAAGGTTCCTCTGGTCCTAGGTCCTGGATTCTCACTTTTCTCCTTCTACTCCTGCTCTTTTTCACTATTCTATGGCTGCTTGCACTCACTATTATTCTTTAAATATTCTAGAGACTGTCCATTATCTGGGAATACTCTTCTCTCAGTGGAGGGTCCTTCGACTTTTTGTTCAAATCTTACCTTCCATAAAAAATAAAAATAAAAATAAAAGAACAAACCTTACCTTCCAATGAGTTGTTTCTGTTTTTGTTCGTTTTTTGTCTTTTTGGTGGAACAGGGGATTGAACTCAGGGCCTTGTGCTTGCCAGGCAAGCACTTATTCTACTGAGTTACATTTTTTTTTTTTTTTTTTAGGGAAGGGTCTATAGGATGTTCAGGGTCTCACTAATAGATTGGACTTATAGTGAGCCACCTGTTTACAGCCTCCCAAGAGCTGGAATTACAGGCCTGTGCCACCACACCTAGTCTCAACTGCTGTCTCATTGTGCCACGGGGGCGGGGCTAGCACTGCAGGCCAGGGGATCAAAGCCCCAGCCCCTGCATCCGCTTGCAGGTGTTTTAATCCATTGAGCTATTTAGCCAACCCTAAAAAAAGACTCCTTTTTTTTTGCCATACCAGAGATAGAACTCTGGCCCTTTAGCTTACCTGGCAGACACTTAAGCCACTGAGCTATCTCCCTGGCCCAACTACATTACTTAAAATGAGAATTTCACCTCTGCATATCTGTACTCCCAAGTTATGTGATCTTATGATCTTTCCTTTCTCTAAAGTATCTGTCTTCTAACATACCATATAGCTTAGTCATTACACTTATTGTCTTGCTCAACACTTTCCTCTAAAACATCATTGCTGTGAGAACTCGAATTTTCCCTTCAGATACATACCATGTACCCCAAGTACCTGGATTAGAGTTGCCAAAGAAAGTACACCTAGTATAGTGTGAATATGTGATAAGCAATGACTATTTAGTTTTAGCATAAGCATGGCCTCTACAATAGTTGGCTTATTTATCTTTATCTGAAATTCAAATTCACCTGGGAATCTGTATTCTTATTTGTTAAATCTGGAAATTTTAATTGAGAACAGTGCCTGGCCTCTTTATCACAAGGAACATCATACGTGACATATTCTTTAACTAAAATTAATCTGGGTCTGAAATTTTCATGGTTTTATGAGCTAACTGGAGAGAACCTGGACAGGCACCAGAATTTTGTTTGTTTGCTTGTTTTTCTATCATCGTAGTAAGCAATTTGAGGAAAAGTACACAGTCAAAAATAAAAACAATCAAACAAAAAGACGGTAAGTAGGTATCCACAGTTCAACACCACAAAGACATACTAAGCCAATCTTGAGCATGATTCATTATGATATTGGGCATAGAGAAATAGAATGTTTCAATACAAAGCAAAAACTGAGAAACATGTTTGGGAAATCCACTAATGTGAAAAGCTAGAAACCTGAGCTGAAGTATACCTGATGTGAAGGATTTGAAGAACATGGAGAATGAATGTGAAGCTCACACAGCCATCTGGACTGTCACTCTCCTTCCCTATCAACTGTTGCCCCTCACTCCACATGTGACCAGGAGTACCAAGTCATTCAGTGTTAAATATCTCACTTTCATTATAATATTTGTAAGATCCATTTCACCTCTAAAAATCTGGGACAATATAAAAGTAGAACCAGAAAATATTTAAGCAAACCTACTAGAATCTATATGTGATAACTGAAGCTATCAGAGTAGTCACCATAATAAGCTGTCTACTTATTCCTGAAATGACAGCAATACCTATGCAGTCTGACAGCACTATCAATGATCTTAGTATCTATGCTATGGTACCTATTTAAAGGAAGTTATCCTCCTAATGCACCAGAGATTTTAGAATGAGTTTGATTTACTGAAATCTGAAGAGTTCAGTTTTAATACTGGGCTTTTTGAGGCAGTGTTGTCTTGCTACATAGTTCAGGCTGGGCTTGAACCTACTATGTAGTTCGGACTAGCTTTGAACTCATGGAAATCCTCCTGCATCGGTCTCCTGAGTGCTAGGATTACTGCCACATGCCCTCATGGTGAACTGTAATCCATGTTTTTAGAAAGCCATTTTGCATTATTTTAACATAAAACATTATCAAGTCAATCAGTGTACTATCTCACTTTATTTGTTAAACTTGGTTATGAATAATTTTAGCTGCTTATAGAAAACTGAATCTATCCTTGATTAAGTGTTTGACAGCACTTAGAAAGAGCTAAAGAACACCTAACTGGCTTGTAGGAAGTCTCTAGAACTAAAATAAGGAGGGCAAGAAACACTGCCAGTAATGGCACCATCATTGAAAAAAGGTTTACTATTGATATGGCACCCATAGGGTTGGCACAGTGTTCTATGCAAACATTTGTACATGTTCATTTAAGAGTCACCTTATATGGTTGGTAGTTACAGTTTGGATTGACACATTGTGCTCAACACCTCTTCCAAACAAAGCCCATAAGGATATTACTTTGAATATCACACTGAGGTATAATGCATAATATTCATATGTATATATGAGTTACCCCTGTAAAGTACACAACTGTTTCTAGACTAGTCTCAAAGCTGGGCAATCATCATCATCATTATCAAATTTCAGAATAGTTTCTTCACCCAAAAGAAGGCCTCCACTCCCCAGCAGTCAGTCCCTATTTGCCCACCTGCCAACTCTCTGTAATCACTGATCTACCTCCTGCTTCTAGGGACTTATCCTCTCCAGTGTATTTCATAGAAATAGAAATAGAATCATATAAATAGAAATTCAAATAAAGAGAATTTCAAATAAGTAGAATCATACAGTATGTGACGTTTTACATCTGGCTTCTTTTCCTTAGTAAAATACACTCACTATTCATCCATTGTTGTAACATGAAGTGCTTCGTACCATTTTATTGGCTTATGGCATTTCCTTTACAAATATACATGTATCATTACATTTTATTTGCTTGCGATATTCCATTACATAGATATACATTTATCTATTACATAATTGAAATAGACTTGAGGATCACTTCTCCTTTTTGACTGTTAATGAATAATACAACTAACAGCATTCATACACAGGTTCTTCGGAGGACTCATATTTTTAATTTTCTGGAGTATTTAATCAGGAATGGAACTGCTGAATCTTATGGTTAACTTTTTGAAGAACAACTAAACTGTTCTAAAGTGGCCGTGTCACTAAACATCAGCAACGGATGAGGGTCCCAGTTTGCCTACATTCTTGCTCAAACCTTTTACTTTATGTATTTGTCATCTCATTTTGGTTTTAATTTGTATATCCTTTATGATTATGTTGAGCATCTTTTTACATGCTTCTTGGCCACTTAACTATATACTGTGGGGAAATGTCTAAATTGTTTGCCTATTTTGAAAATTGTGTTACTTGCCTTTTTATTGTTGAGCTGTAAGACCTCTTTATACATTTTAAATGCAAATGTCATATTATAAGCATATTATTTATAAATATTATTTCCATTCTGTGAGTTGTGTTTTTACTCTCTAGTGTCCTTCAAAACACAAAAATTTTAAATTTTGATATAGTCTAATTTATATTTTTTGGCGTTTATACATATGGCATCATATCTAATAAACCACTGAGGATCATGAAGATTGACTCCTGTTTTCTTCCAAGAGTTTTACATTGTTACTCCTCACATTTAGAATTCTAACCTATTTTAGGTTAATTTTTGCATATGTCTCGAGGTAGGAATCCAATTTCATTTCTTTTTGTATGTGGACGGATATCTAGCGGTCAGCACAATTGGTGAAAATGCAATCCTTTTCTTATTTGATTTTCTTAGCACACTTGTCAAAATGTATGGATTTACTTTTGGAACCTAATCCTACTCCCCTGATCTGCATGCCTAGCTTATTGCCAATGCCGCACTGTCTTGATAACCACAGCTTTGTAGTAAGTTTCCTTCCAGCTTTATTGAGAAATAAAAATTATATATATTGAAGATATGTACAATACTGTTTTGATACACATATACACTATGGAATGATCATTATTATAAAAACAACAAGTCATCTCTGTGTTTATGTGTACATTCTTTTATCCTAAGAACATTTAAGGTCTAGTCTGTTAGCAAATTGCAATCATACCACACTGTGCTATTAACTATAGTCACCATGCTGTATGTGACCTATCTAGAATTTTATTTATCTCGCATAACTAAAATTTTATATCATTTGACAACATCTCCTCATTTCCTATACCCCCAGGCCCAGACAGCCTGAAGGTATTCTCTGCTTTTGCAAATTCAAATTGTTCAGACTTTTGGGGGGGCGGATTTTAAGCTTTTTATAAGACAATAGTACTTATCTTTCTGTATCTAGAATATTTCACTTTGTACAGTCTCCTTCAGGTTTATTTATGTTATCACAGAGCACAAAGTATCCTTATTTTCTAATGCTGTATAATACTTCATTGTGTGAGAGTGTGTGTGTGTGTGTGTGTGTGTGTGTGTGTGTGTCTAGCACATTTCCCTTGTGCATTGGGCACCTCTATTTTACCATCTTTTTGAGGCTTGGGGAAGTTTTGAAACCAGGAAATAGAAAACCTCCCACTTCGTTTTCTTTTTCAAGACTATTGTGGGTTTTCAGAGTCTCTTGAAACTTTTCAAATGAATGTTAGGATCAGCTTTTCAATTCTACACACAAAAAAAAGAAAGAAAAGAAGCTGGGATTTTTAAAGCATTGGTCTGAATCTTTAGAGTGGTCTGGAAAGAAAATATTGCCATCTTAGTATTAAGTTTCAATTCATGAACATAGGATTCCTTTCCATATGTAGGTCTTCTTTTATTTCCTTCAGTAATGTTTCATAGCTTTCATTACCCAAGTCTTAACACTGAGTTAATAAATTTGTTTTGGGCAGTTTTATACTATCTTGAATGGAATTTTCTTTTTTGTGATAGTGGTTGTACCAGTTTGCATTCCTATCAACAATGCAAAAGGGTTCCTTGTTCCCAGAAGCCCTACTAACGATTGTTTCTGAGCCCTTGCTAATAGCCATTCTTACTCAGTGCTGATTTTATTTGAATTTTTCAAATGACCAAAGATGCTGATCATTATCCTCATGTACTTATTGCCCATTTGTATATCTTCTTTTGAAAAGTGGAATTGTTTTCTTTTTTTTATTTTTAGATTGTTCATTTCAAACATACAGAATGACAACTGATTTTTATATTTATACCAAAACTGGCTTTGGATTTTGACAGTTATACTATGAAATATGTGTGTCTTGCTTACAGTTTGAGTTATATGGAGGTGTAGATTAATATGCTTATGTAATTTGAGCAATTTTCAACTATAATTTCTTGCAGTATTTTTTCTGACTTTTTCTCTTTCTCTCCTTTAGAAATTTCATTATGCAGGAATTGTTATACTGCAAGGTATTCCAGGGAAGTCTTTTGACCATTTTTGCCCTTGTGTAGCAGCCTTATTCTTTCTTTGTGTGGCTCATAATTTTCCATCCGAAATTTGTTGGCACCAGATTTTTCCAGGCATAGTGGTGCACACCTGTAATCCCAGCACTTGGGAGGCTCAGGCAGGAGGACCATTGCTAGTTCGAGACCAGCCTGGGCTACAAAGTGAGCTCAAAGCCAGCCTTAACTGCACAGCAAGACCTTGTCTCAAAAAGACAAAGCAAACAAATAAAAATAATACAATATAACGGATGAACCCAGGAAGATTGCCATGAGTTTGAGGCCAGCCTAGGCTATGTAATGAGTTCAAGGCCAGCCCGAACTACACTGTGAATCCCTGTTGCAAAAACAAAAATTAAATAAAAATAAAATAAAACACTGTGAACTGTAGAAATCAGTCACCCTCTCCCAACTATTGGACATAAATATTTCTTAAATGCATTAAACCAATGAATAAGTCTTCCAGCCTTTTCTGCAAGTTTTGTGCATTCATTGGGACATGAAGTACTCACTGTTTTGGCAATGTAAGACTGTACTTGACCTTGATTCCCACTAGTACAGAACTCAAGGTCAGCCAAGAAAATTAGGGTCTTCTCAGGTCTTTCTCAGCTATGAACACAGACTTGTACACATATGTAGCTTTCTAGACTCCCAGGAACGTAGCTCAGCTCTACAAAGCTTGCCAACCACAACTCATTCCCAAGCTATTTGTTTTCATTTTTTTAAATCCTTCTTTGGCTTTTACCAATTGCAGTGAACTGAACAGCTATGTTTACCCCAATGTATGTATGGCCATGGTGACCGCATCAAAAATTGAGGTCTTGAGGGGTGACTGATGAAGGTGAAGCCTTTATGAATGTGATGAGTCCTCTTCAGAAAGAACAAAGGATACAGTGAAAAGGGGGCCACCTGTGAACACGGGAGTAAGTCTTCACCAGGCACTAAGTCCATTGATGTCTTCATAATGGACATACCAGTCTCCAGAACTGGGAAAAATAAACTTTTGTTTCTTATAAGCCACCCAATATACGGGTAATTTTATTCTAGTAACCTAAACAGATTAAGACACTGCCATAGGCAGCTACAGTGTTAATTAATTGCCTCCAGAAAACTTGTGACTGGTGCCCTAGGAAAAGGGCTGTCTGCTGAATGTGGTTGAATAAAGACAAACTAGTAGAGGTTTACAGGGAGCCAGTAGGCAGGTCAAATAAGGATACTTCTCACAAATAGTTGTCTTCGGGATGCTCTGGCACTTTGTCCTCTCCAGTGGCTGCCAGGGTGCTTTTACTGTGCATATCATGACTGGGAGGCTGTTGGGTTTCAAGGCCACTGTGGAACAGGGAAGAAGATAAAAATTAGAGAAGAAAACATACTACACTGTTTGCCTGATTTTGTTTAGTGAACTCACTCCTTAGCTGTTGCAGGTCTTGTGGAGTTGCAAAGTTCTGAAAAAGTTAATTCTGATGATTTTTTAATCCATGTTCTCATTGTGTTTGTGGGAGAAAAGATTTAAGGCTATTGTTCCACCTTTCCCGAGATGCTTCTCTTCTCCCAGTGCATTTAGACAATTTGGACTTCTCCGGACCAAGAAAGATAGATCACATTTTGGAACATTTCCCCCATTCTTTTTAGTGCATTGCATATTCTGTGTTATCACAGACAACTGCTCCAGATAGAATCCTCTTATGCAGGACCCACCCTTTGATTCTGACACATGAAAATGGGTATACCTCAGTGGCTCATTGATTTTTTATCTGAGGGAAAAGCAATATTTTCTTCCTACGTGAAAATTAGTATTTATAGTTTAAGCATTTGTTTGTTCATCTAGTTCTTCTAAAACCCTCATGTTCTACCCTTTCTTCCTGGTTTGTAATAATATAAGAGGGTTTTGCTGAGCTAAAATATATGATAGTCTAATATTAACAAAAACAGTAGCAGAGACATCAGGATGCATCATACATACCAACCATTTTTCAGAAAATCCCCCTTTGCCTTAAACCAAGAAGTTATTAAGTAAGGTGTGACAATCTCTTTTAGAAGCCATCTTTTGTGGGTGAGTATGGTCTAAAGATAACACAAATCTTAACCGATGAATTCTGGCATTAGAAAGGATTGCTTTTCTATTTCCAAGATGGAATAAGGAGATCGATTTGGATTTTCTAATATATCAAAAATTCTCCAAACCTGTCATGCTATACCCATCAGAAATATTAGTCTCTTCACTATGAGAATCACAGGTTGTAAGTGAAGAGCAAAATAAAAGATAGATAAAGGGAAGGAGGGAGCTGGACTTTTCTCAACTGAGAAGGGGATCAAGAGATAGAAAGGGGGGAATAAACAAGATGAAAAAGGAAGCAAAATGAGCTACATACATAGACCAATTGCACATGAGAAATGCAAGCATTATATACTGCAAACATACAGTAATAAAAAATGAAAATATACACACATAAAGGAAATACTTCATTCTTCCAGAATTTATCAATTTAGCTGAAGCAATAACATCTCAACCTCAAGTATTTAAATGTAGATAACTGCACAGGTGTGGTTGCACATATGTTATATAACACTATACATACACAATATATGAGCTAAGAAACATAATTTTAAGAAAATGTAAGTATATAAATATATACATATATACATTATGTTTGGATCTAGGCAAATTTATTTTAATATGTGATACTATGACAGTTCTTATAAAATACAAAACAGACTAACAAAAGACTTTCTCTTTCCATGTGAAAGTACCATATGCATATGTATAGGTGTATAAAGTGCTAATGATAGCTCTTATCCTTAGCAGCGCAAGATGAAAAAGGAAAGGCTAAAACTGAAGAATATAATTATATAAAGTATCTCATTTTCAAAGCTACAAAGAAAACTACCTTAACATCCCCCCAAACTAGAAAGCCATCCAACCAACCTCTTAAATTAGAAGAAACACTTCTTCAAGCCAAATACCCTGTGCTCAGACTGGCTTTCAGGGTAGGCAGGAAATGACACAGTTCCATAGGCAAAGAAGGCCAACTACTTCCGTGCTGTGTGATTCAGATAGAAACAGAGAAGATCAACCAAAATAAATTATTTCCATGAAATTTTTGCATTGTTTCACTGTGTTTCTATGGGGATAGTTTGATAAAACGCTTGTATCAGACTTTGTAAGTAGTTTGTATCAGACTTTGTAAATGGAAAGAAACAACATATTTTAATCAGAATTATATGTACATTTTAACCTTTATAATGTTACTTTCACCATTTAGGTGACTTAAAACACAGTACAGAAAGGTTTCTTGATTTGTACAAGGTCCCCTCTGAATCACTCGAGATTATGACAAAGACCTGACTGTGTTTTGACATTTTAGTGTGCTTTTTCGTTTATTGGCACTTGTGTCCTTGGCAGAGCCTGCTGAATTGCTTTCTAAATGGAGTGCTTTGAGTTTATAGATAGAAGGCCTGCTTTCTTTAATTGACACTCCTGTACTTCATCAACCGTTTGTGATGCTGTTACTTATTTCTCTGTTCTGGGTTCCAAAGTTTGGCAGTGCCTTTTACAAGAGCACATATGCATGATTACACAGAAGCAGTGTGGGGTAAGGAAAGAAGACTCTTAAGATGTCAGGAGAAACATCTGGAATGCTTGCAGGCCTAGAAAACATCATGTGGGGGGAAAAGTCAAAGGCAGCATAAAGCATCATGATGCTCTAACTAACAAAGTTACACATTTACAAAAGGATCTAGTCCCTTTCGTGTTCCATGGCATGGACAGAACGGGAGGCTGTGCATCGCTTTACCAAATACCAAATACAGGGCCATCTTCCTTTCAAACACTTACATACACACACCAAGGCAATAGTTGTAAGTGTCACTGTAGTATACCCATAAACATAGCAATTGGGAGAAGCACAGCCATACACTCACGAAGGAGGGACAAGGACTTCTAAGTAGTGAATGTTATGACTCATCACTATGTATCTCTCGGGAGACACGTTTGCATTAGAAATTTTTCTTTTAATGTTGACCTTAGTTCATCTAATCTATTAAATTTTTATTTAAAGTTTGCTGAAAATCCAATTAAATAAGTATGATGATTGCTATGTAACTTAAGTCTTCAAGACATGTTTGTTGAATTTTGAAAAGAAAGGTATAGATCAGTAGTTTTAATATAAAGGGCTTTTCACCAAGAATATTCACATTTATTATTGATTTTTTTAAAAATCCAGTTCAAGCCAGAGTAAACTAGCTTGTATCAGACTCACCCTCACATCATTAAGTAAGAGCTCTAGGACTGGGTGAGGCACATAAAACAATTGTCACAAGGCAATACACAGCGATTAACTCCTGGGCACACTTTTGAGAGAAGAAATAAAATAGGCACACCCCACACCCACTCTAGATTCCTTACTGAAATTTTTTCCTATCACAATGCAGAGAAATGGAGCTCAATCCAACAGTCAGTTTCAGAAGGAGGAGAAGGAAGAGGAGGAAGAAGAGGAAGAAAAGCAGGAGAAGGGAGAGAAGAGGAAACATCGGAATTTGGATCTCTTAAGAATGACAGAATTTGATGGGTAAATTCCAGCCAAAAGAGAGCTAAAGGTGAAAGGCAAAAAAATCTGCATAAAAATTACATTTCAATTGTAAACTAAACAGTATATACTTATAAAGATGGGAAGATGCACACACACACACACACACACACACACACACACGGTCTTTTGTGCAGGCTCATAATAAAAAATTTAAAACTAGAAAATGCGAAGAAGATCTAAAAATTCTATCCTTATCAAACTGAAGAATGCACACAGCACCCACTCACTCAACACTCCCCCATGGCCTTGTGTACACAAGCGGGGAGGGCTTTTTTCTAAGTAGAGGCGGGAATGGTGGGAATCATTCACTTCTTAAAAATCTAAATCCAGACTTTGCCCTTTCTGATTCCTCAGCTGCCATGGTGCCCACGAAAAACCTGTGGGGAAGGGGGACAAAAAAGGAGCATGTCCTGAAGTCCACTCTTGATTGCACACATCCTGTAGAAGATGGAATCATGGACGCTGCCAATTTTGAGCAGCTTCTCCAGAAAAGAATCCAGGTGAACAGCAAAGCCAGGAATCTCAGTGGAGGGGTGGACACCATCAAAAGGAGCAAAAATCTAAATCCAAATTTTAACAGACTCACAGTTGTCTACCAAGTATTTAAATGCCTACCAATATAAAATTCAACACGCTTTGGATGAAAGTACCATAACACAAATCTTGTGCAACACAAAATCCAACATTTAATAAAAATCACTAGACATACAAAGAGTTGGAGGAAAACAGTATGATAATCAAGATAAAAAAATAATTGATAAAAGCAGACATAGAAAAGAGCCATGGGGCTGGGGAGATGGCTCAGTGGAATAAGCGCTTCCCTGGCAAGCGCAAGGGCCT